>JAWWES010000042.1:4707032-4745303 GCA_035583135.1 Lophotriccus pileatus
TGTCATGCAGGAGGGCTCACACAGAGCAGTGCTGACTCCAGGTGACAGGCACTGATGAACAGACACAGGAGTTCCAAGGCCCACGTCTGACTGGCACAGTGCTGCTCTTGCCTGAAGTGTTTTCTGTGCAGGAGCTCAGGGAGAGGCCAGAGCTCTCTGCTGGAAGGGTTTATCCCTACTCTCCCAACTATGTTCCTCAGGAGACATAAATTCAGGCACCCCCAGCCTCCCTCTTTGTCCAGGAGGGGGTTATCCTACAGAACCGATGGGAGATACAGGATGGGGTGATTTTTCCATATGTATAAAGAATTTATGATCCTAGAACATGTACAAATTCACTGAAAAATCCAAAAATCCCTCTCTTCGATTTTACCCAAGAAAATACACTAAAATCTGACTATATTTAACTTTCTTCTGTGACCTTTCCACTGCTATGGAACTGCTCATATGCATGAAACCAAGGCTGCAGTTCCACATGACTGTTTTTCAGGTCTGGAACCTGTTTTATAATGGGTATTCTCCCTTTCTGTGCTGTGTCTTCCATTTTCATTATGCCTCAATTAATACACTGAAATATGTTGAGCGGTTTCATATGAAATATGTTTCTCATTTTAATCAGTTTAGCATCAAAGGTTTCAGGCTGGCATTTTCTATGTTAGTGCACAGGGTGTTTATTAATTTGTCTGTGATGCCTCCTCTCATTAGTGTTTAATGGAATTTCAAGCAATCCCAGCAGCTAGTAGATAATTTATTTTTTAAACACATTTTTATCAGTGTATTAAACAATCAGACTCTCTATTGTTTCTGAATAATCTGGAGTGCTTGTCTCATCTGCAGATTAGAAAAGCTGGTACACTCAGAGCCCTGATTGCACAGGGCTGAAAAAACCCACATTTTTGTTGGAATTTGTAGTGATTGAAAAGCAGCTGCCTGAGATTTGGATCCTCCAATATTCCCTAACCCTCCCCCCCCATCAGTTTTTCCTCTGTCTCATTTCGTGATGCTCCTCAGCTAAAACACAAGCAATTCCATGGGAACATAACTGTTGTATGGGAGAGATGCAGCATTGTCAGTGCAGAAAACACGTCCTTCAGCTTGGGAGTCCTTGAGTTCTCCCTTCAAGGAAAACAGCAGCAGGAAAAACAGTGAGGCCTGACACCCAAGGAACGCTCTCCAAAGGCTCACAAACACCAACTTGCATGATTAAAATTATCTTCCTGTTAAACACCAAGATAACAGGAATATGAAACAACAACACATTTATATGCTCAATTAGAGGATTCAGTTTTCTCCAGAATACAGGCTGTTAAAAGCAGCAACGAAAAATCCAGCAGGATGTTAATATATGGTAATTTTTGCTAATTGTATGAACTGTTGGGATCATACCTTATGTAAAGCCCTTCCACGCCTCCCAGACTTGCTTGCAAGCTCCAGTACTAAAACTGAAAAGGTTCCTGTACATGTTTTCAAGGGGAAGTTACAAATTGCTATGCATTTCGTTCTGCTTTCTTCTACCCTACAAATGCAAACATAGCAGGGGTGTGTGGGTCTACCTGGTTAAACAGAACACATCCTCCTGAAGGAGCACTCTTAGGAGAAGCTACAAACTGATTTTCTTGTTATTATTTCAAAATATATCCAGTATGTGCCCAATAACACCAATTTGATGAGGCTCCTGGCGTGCCCAAAGGATGGCAATTTGGGAAGCCCACACTTCAGAGCTCCCTAATCCCAGCTGTCCATGATCCATCTGTGCTGGCACAGCTCCTGTTCACCAGCCCCAGGATCACCTTCCCCGAACAGGGGGATAAGAGATCCTTCCTTTGGCAGCACTGGAAAAATCCTCTCAGTTCCTCCAAGCTCAACTTTGATTTTTAGGAGCCTGATACAGGAATGGAAAAAGAAGGAAACAGAGGACTGAAATAAAGGGCTTAACTCCAGAAATAGCATCCTTTAAGGCAAAAACTCCTCATATTTTTTTCTGCAGAGAAGTCCCAACAGCATGGAAGCATTTCATTGAAGGGTAATAACAAGGGACAACACACACAATTCCAAGTGGAACGAGGTGAAATGCAACGACAAAGTCGAATCTCCTAACTTCCACATTTTTCCACCTATAGCTTTGAAGAATTTTATGTACCCCTGAGAAACACATTTTGATTCATTTGTATTTTCTGACAGGACACTGTTGTGTCAAGAATTTTTACCCACACCAGTCATCACGGTTTGGAGATCTCACGACGGTCACAGAAATCTTCCCTACGGTCAGTGAGTCAATTCCCTCAAAATGACAAAAAAAGAGGCAGAAGATGCTTTGCCCAGGATTAGACAAACTGAATGCACTGCAAACTGCCTGGGATTTCTGAATTTCAATTTTAACCCCAGAGATCCTTTTAAAACTTCTTGAATTTCTGAGGGCTTAAAGTGCATCGCGCTTTAGAGAACAGGGATAGAACTCCATAGACACGGGATCCTTAATTGATACCCTTCAGTGCCTCATTTTTCATCAAAATGTATTTCAAATTACATGTGATCAAGACAAAAATCTTCAGCTGAGATCTAGTTTTTTGCAAGACAAGTACATTTAATTGCCTTTTGCCATTATCAAAGTTGAGTCAACTTGATTTTGCCAATAATTCATGAGCTTTCATGAATATGCATAACTCTTTCTGTGCAGGCTGGCATTATTAAATTTGACTTTTCCCAAGAGCAGGCAAATTAATTGAATGAAAGGGGAATTAAGAAGAAGAACAGGTGATAAACAAATGGATACAAAGAGAATCCTGTTTCTTAAACTGGTTTGGCACATATACCCCCTTCTTGCCCCAAGATTCACTCACTGCCAGGTCCCAAGTTGCTGTTTAATCTGATGTCTTTTGGTTTTGTGAATGTCTTGATGAAAGCCTTTCCAGCCAACACTAATGTGCAGCAATTTATGGTGGCAATAGCTTTCAGTTCTACTGTACCAAAATGCCCTGACCCTCATCATTTTAGAATAATTTCCTTTTTGCTTCCATCAGCTGCAGATCACCATAAGTTTGCAGCTCACTGGAAAGTAAAGCACTGACTGTGCACTTTGTTTCCTTCAAAGAGAAATCATATCTGTCATTCATGTCATACAGCAGTTGTCTTCAAAAATAAAACATTCTGTTCATGGAGGAAAACTGCCTGGAACCACAAAAGATTGATTTTTCTCCTAGAGCAACTCTGGCACATTTTCTGCTGGAATCTGCCTCTGTTTACGTGCAGCATATGCATTAAGGAGCTGGTATGTCATGTCCAAACAGTGTTAAAGCATCTGTGCAGTAATGCATTCACCCTGTGTGAGGCAGTCATCCTCTGCCATGCCTGGGATTTCAGCCTGGACTTTGGTTCTACAATGAAAACTCTCCAGGTTCCCAGGCTGTGAAAGCACCCAGCACCCTCAGCCTGGCTTTGCTGGAAACATTCAGCCACGCTCAGTGCTTCTCAAACAAAGGAATGTTTTCAGTAGGGAATGTCTTTATCCAGGATTCAGATAAAATAGATCAGTAAGAAGATTTCTCACTCCCCCCACACATACTCAATTCTGAAATCTACAATAGATAAATGATATTACTTGACTTTGTGATATTGAAGAGAATTGAAGTTCATGTATTTCAGATACTTGGGAGGACAGAGATCAGAGCTCTGACAACTCTTCAGGACAGTGAACTGTACATTAGGTGAATAAAGTAGGAAATTCACCCTTGAGAACAACAACAACAAAACAATAAAAAACAAAAATTAAGCTGTCAAACAACATTCAGAGTACCAAACTAACAAAGTACCCTATCCTATCCCTGGCTCTGGAGCTGGTGTCAAAGAGCATGCAAAGAGAAATATCCAACATAAAAGTGCAGTCTTCTATTCAGGGAAACCAATAATCTTAATAGAAGGAAAATGAGGAGGAAATACCACATTTAAAAATCTGGTGGCTCACTTGGAAATAACAGTCCCTGGTTTTCTTCTGAAATCTCCCCCATACATATGCAGTACAATGAATTATATTGAAATGGATGAGCTCCTGTCATCTATTATTTGAAATGTGAGTTGAGGTTCACTTTAAATCATTCCTCTGCCAGAAAATAGATAAAAAAAAAGAGGATCCAATAAGTTGCTACCCTGAAAACCATTTCACCATAAATATATGTCTTCTGTTGACAATATATTGGATGAGCTTGTTTACAGATTCCTGTTCTTGGATAGTCCCCAGCCTCTAAGCTTTATTCTCATCACAATATGTATTTTGTGTAATGTATAGAAAAAATAATTATGGTCTTAGAAAAACTCGTACTTTTCCTCCAAGAATTAAGAAAAACTAAGAGAAAAGAGCAGAGAGCACATGACAAACTTGTAAGCACAGAACTGTCCTTCACAAGTGTCTTTGGTCAATCATGGTGCTCTGGACACTTTCTCTGCTTCCAGGAGGACAAAAGTCACATTTTATGTAAATCTTTTTCCTCTAAGCTTGCTTTATGAAAATAAAAGCTGCTCATGGAGGACTAGACATAAGGCACTCAAAATAACAGCAACATGGTTTCAGCTAGTGTTCTTTCTCCCTCCCCTTGCACAGGACAGGTGATGCCTCCTAAACACGCACCCAGTGTGAACATTATCTTATTACTTCCCCTGACACTTCAAAACTCAGACCGTGGTGATGGTCACCTGTGTAACAACCTTGAGGAGCTGGTGCCTCCATTTCACAGAGATGTGGAAGGTTGATAACTCAGAGCTGTACTCGCTGGCCATCAATCCACGTTCTCCTAATAACGATAAATATGTGATGTGTCCGACTGATGGATGGCTCAGGCACTGGCTGCTTCCTGGTTTCAGCATCCCTGGGACAAATAAATATGGATGGGCTGCAGGTGGGCTTGGTATTTGTGCTGTTTGTTTGGGTTTTATGAAAAGAAATACTCACTCTTCTTCAGTCTTCCTCGCTGATATTATCTGATAAAATTAACTTCAAGAGATATCCCTGAAGAAACAACCAAATAACCTAGCAACAGGTTTTTTTTCTAGCAGAGGTAGAAAATTATCTTCCCTGCCAGAAACTATGTTTCTTGCAACAATGGGTGCACATTTTGGTAAGAAACAATGGAAATTATTTGCCTGAATTTTCAGATCCCAAGTATTCTATTCCAATTAGAAGCTACATACTATATACCACAGATACATGGGGGAAGAAATGGTTGTATATGGAGTAGAAAAAGGGTTAGTATTCTGCATGGTAGAACATAAACAACTACAGCACATCAATAGACTGTGTTTTCATTGGCACTTGAAGGATTATTCCATAAACACATGTACATATATACACACACATGTTAATTGCTAAATTAAACAGTTTTTGTCTACCCTACTATGGGCTAAATGATCATTTTGCCTCTGAGAGCCCAACAGCTTATTGAAAGTCCATTATGGTCACTGGGAATTTTGAGGCACACTGCTGTGCAGCATTTCAATGGTGAGGTTTGAATACAGGTTTAAAAGGAGCCCTGAACTCTGCAAAGAATTTAATATCTAAATAATTTGAATGAAGTCACGCCTCTAAATAACCTATTTGTATGACAACAGCTCCCCAGAGTGCTAGCCAGGAGCAGGACCCTGCTTTGCAAGGCTGTCAAACATCCAGACTGTGGCTACACTCAAAAGCTTAGAAGGAAAAAAATCATCTGAAGCAATTTTCTGAACATCTTTGCAGAGCTGCTGCTTGAATCTGCAGCTCCTGATGAATTCAGAGCTACTTGTAATTAGATCAGACATATTTCTGCCACACGTTTGCTTTAAAACACTGAATGCATGTTGGATTGCAAATAAGGCTTGTTTCAACATATGTTTCAGCATAAAACAAACAGTTCCAACAAAACCCTTCTCTTCAGTGCCAGGGTTTAATTACATAGAACTGGAACTCAGAGCACTGCTCAGTTCAGTAAAGAGTATTAATAGCCACGGATCATGGATAGCATTCCTACAATGCAATTTGAATTATTGGTATGTGTAATTTCAATACTATTATTATTCATTTTGGCCTGTTTAATAGGCCTCTCTCAATATTGTTCTACTGATTCAAATCAACTTTAATTAATATCTGTAAAGCACTTGATCATCCAAGACATTATGTGAACGCCAGAGAATTTTGCTGCAATATAATGCTAAAAAATACTCCTCCTGTTCATTATTTATGAACCATGAAAAGGTGTTTGATACTTCACAGACACGCAAAATGACAGATTTCCTGTCCTTGTATACTTTACGATGTAGAGGAATATAAAAATAAGTGTCTTGGTTTGCTTTTTGTCAGTTTATCTTGACATAACATCAGCTCAAAGATTTGCATCATCAGAACAACCTGGTGGATCTAAGCAGAATCTTAAAGCTCTTTGGATTTGAAGTCAGCTGTATTTGAATTCCAAGAACAGAGTCAGCCACTTGATACTTTAAAAGGTGTTTAAAGGCTTAGGATAAACAATTTAAAACACCCCAGCTAATTGCAGCAGAAAATATGAGATTTGCTTTGGAGAATCATCTTTTATTTTTCCTAAGCCGGTAATTCTAGCTTTTCTCAGAGGGAGTTTTTCTTCCTTTAGGTATGCAAATCAATTTTATACATATTACTAATTAGAATTATAATGAATGTGCCTTTGGAAGAGATGTTGCCCTATTTGCTCATTAGCTGAAGGGTGAAGAAGCAGCCTCGTGACTTGCTCTCTTGGTTCAGAACGTTGCACCCTCAGCCACATGTGGTACTTTCTGTAGGGTGGGAGGATGAGGAGCAGATGTTTTTCTACTGCTGGAGAGGGGCTGAACTCTACCCTGCTGTGGTGGATGTTTCAGACAGCCACAGTGAGGTTTCACACTGTAGATACATCAGGTATGACTCAGGAAATCTCTTCGCAGAGCTCAAGTCACCTTTTGGGGTCTAGGGTACAGTTACTCCTATAATTTACCTTCTACTGTGCCTTTTTAATTAGAGATTATAAAACCACCACTCTTGTTTTGTACACTTGTCAAATTCCTCCTTGTCCAGTATGTTTTATTCCGAGACATTCCCATAAACCAGATTATTTTCAGGCACTTCAGTGGACACCAAGCAGTGTGCTAAAGAATAAAAACACCAGAAGACAGACAATAAAGAAAGTATTAAAAGAAAGGAAAGGTGCAATCACCACATAGGTTCATCACAGGTAGCACACAGGCTGAGAATGTGCACTGCATGACTTTATCTGAAAGAATGGAAAGCAGCATCCCTTGCTCTAGTGCACAGCTTCAATTTTAGCTCCTGCAGAGTCCGTATTTGCAGCAGGCACCTGAGCTGATCCCTGTCCAGAACCAGTAACTCATCCCAGTCTTAATCCCTCTCCAGAATGCCCCAACCCTAATTCTCTCCCAAAATCCACAGCTAAAAGATCTTTGACAGACAGCCACCACTGTCCCATCTCTGAACAACTGAGGACCCGGTTTGCACTGTAAATACCTGAACCTGCAGTTTGAAAACAATTCCCCAATTCAGAAACCTTGAACTCCATTACTCCAGCTTTTACAGTCACTTGGTGGGAAAGGTACACCCAGTAATGAATCTTCTAGGGAGAAGCAGCCACATCTTATCACCTCATCAAAATACAGGCTTTGATTCTCTTTTTTTCACTATTTTATAAAATAAGAGTATTAATGCTCTACTCTTTTACAGGACTTCTCAAGGCACTTCAGCAAGGCAGGCATTGTTGAATTCATTTTTCCCATGCAGAGTACAAGGTCATTTGTACATGGCACAGCTTGGAGCAGAGTCAGATCCTCATTCCTTCTTTATTTAGCTACAGCACTCAACTGCCAATGCAAAGCACTCCTATAATGCATACTGTGACACTGGGAATATAGATATAAAGTTCTTATTGCAGCTATTTTCCTTACCATTTATAATGTGGATGGAGCTGAATGTGAATAGGTTGGAACTTTCTCTATCAGTATTACTTTGGGAAACAACCTTTGCTGGTTGGTAGCAGTGCATCATCGTCCCACCTCCCAGACCGTCCATTAAGGAAGCAGAACTTTCCAGCCCCCACACTGACATCCCATACTGAGCTATTTGCTGCCTTCAGGTGTTTGTTGAAAGGCTGTTTAGCATAATGAGAGCCAGCTACGCTTGCCATGAATTTCACAGCAACCTCCAAGAAAATCTATGGGGAGGTTCTTGGCAGAGGTGACAAGCCAAGCCCAGTTTTGGCTTCAGTTTTGTGCGTCGTGACTGGAAGATATGAGAGTATTCAGGACCCACTCCTGAAACACCCAACTGGTCTCAGCAGCAGAAAGAGGCAGGAATAAACATTTTGGTTGATTCAGTATTGGACAAGCAGCACTGGTCACTTAGCAACCTTCAGTTCTTGGAGAGATACAGGTGGTTAAACACCTGCAGCGGTCTCCAAATCACGGACTAGATTTTCCTCTCATGCCAGTTTGGCACTTGAAAAGTTTCTTCCATTTTACACAGCTTCTTATGTTACATCCTCATGAAAGGGAGGACAGTCATCAATCAATTACTGAGAGCAAGGCTGGAGTAACCCATTTGATCACAAGCAAAAGAGTTAAAATGAATGTGGAAGTAGTCTTGGGCACAGAGTATTTTCCTGGCAAAGCTTTTTGTTTTAACTTCCTTTTATTTAAATACGTTGCCAGGAAATATCAATCTGCAATTCACTACAGCAAACACCTTAGGGCAGCTACAAAGAGCATGAATAACAAAAGACACTCACTTGACTCTCCCCAGTTACAATTGTTGGGTATGTTACATTTTGATGATTAACAGTCTATCAGCATAGAGGTCTGAATCGTGTTCACTGCTTGTACTCCTCCTCCTTAATTTCACACACAATATAAAAAAATCTGAGATTAAAGCAGTCCTTTACTGCACACTGCTGGATAAGTTGCATTCTTTGTCATGTTTATCACTTAGGCTTGGGTCTAACAGGCAGCCATTCCTTGTGCTGCCACTGACCTGGGGCATAAATCCAGGAAGGATGCTCTCCTTCCCTCTGCCTCTGGGGGGAACCACAGTTTAGGAGTCGATGTGGCTGAGGTATCAAGGATGTGGCTATTCTCTCTTACACTGTTGTGGTATCTGCACTGCTACTCCCATTTTGCAGAGAGGGAACAAAGCTAATGAGCTCACATTCCTCTCTCCAGCAGCAGCAAGAGTCATTCTCAAAACTCATGGCAAAAAGGAACAGTCAGACCGTGGGATTTCTTGACTCAGCTCATGAGGAGTTATAGAGGTTGGACATTTGCAAGAATATCAATGACATCTAGAGTTGTAATCATAAATTCAAACCAAAAACCTCAGCCCTTAAATGCTTTAGAAGGGATCTAAACTGCAGTGATTCCAAAAAAGTTTCTAGAGCTTTTCCTGTCTTGGAAGATGGGAAAAAAATCTCTCCCTTAGACCGCAATTGCCTTTTGTTTGTGTTGCCTCTGAAGCCCGTGGCTTAAACCCTTTCTGTGACAGATATGGGCTACATAGAAACTGCACTGATCCAGTACATTAACTCCCATGTTTCTGTGCTGAAAATATTATTAATTTTATATAAAACTTTCTGCTTTCCTCCTTCATCGTATTTACCGCATGAATGACCCAGCACACAAATCGAATCCCTCTCTTTTGAGAGACTGAGGACAGGATTCCAGCCTGATACTGATCTACTCAGGCTCTTCTGTCTCTCTAATGGTCAGTGCTGACATGTGCTTAAGGTGGCTGAGAAAACAATGACAAAACAAACACTGGCTAAAGAAAAATCTTTTCTGCCACCCATTAAATAGCTCAGGATTTCTGCGCGGTCACCAGACCTGCTGTGCTCTACCCACACACAAGGCTCGGGTTGGCCGTGCGGTTTATTGCAATTCTGAATGCCACTGTTGGCTCAGACACTCACTGATATTTTTCTGCATGGACAGATGTTATTTTAAGCCCACATTTTTTTTGTTATGGCAAATGTATCTGTGGGCAAGTTAATCAGCAGATGACCACGGGTGTGATTCTCAACCACTGTGTCATGGAACCATAGAATCACTGTGGTCAAAATGCACTTTGTTATGTGGATCAAAACTGAACCCTAGCTAGGCTTCATTCTTCCTGCATGATAGGATTCGGGTAGAGAATTCTGGGGTCCTTGTACAAGTTATCACTCTGCTGTTTTACCTGGTTTTACTGGTATAATTTCTTCTTTTTGAGAGGAAATCATGGCTGTTTCACATGGTAATGTTGTGATCAAAAACCTTGGCAAGCAAGCACTTCACACTTCAATCATCTAACTAGATGCATGTTTACATGATTAAGGGAAAAAAAAAACCCAAAGAAAAATTAAAAAGAGTCAAAGCTAATTAAAGAGGCTCCAGGGCTAAACTTGACTTAGCTGTATGAAAAGATGTTTCTTTTTAAAGCACTTATAAAAATCCTAAACTTCCATAAGGAAGTTACGCTGAACCACTTGTGATGACACACTAAAATGTGATTTATCATCCTGTATAGCTCCCTGTACAGCCAGGACATGAAGGCATCTGTCAGGTTTGCTCTTAGGACAGAAACAGACTTCATGGTTTAGACGCCAAATTATATTTGACATTTAATTTACAATCCATGAAGCTGTAATATTTCACCTAAGCAGAAAAGGAAGAAAAACAGCAGGAAGTTCCATTTGCCAAAGAGAAATGTCAACACTCCTTGCTCTCAGTAATCAGGTGTCTGAAGCACTAGATTATTGACCATAACAGAGTACATCCAAACATGATGAATGTAGTGGACTAGAGAGGATATTTTGTAGATAGAAGTGAAGGAATAATGCATACAAAAAGGACAAGTGTCATGATTCTTGCCTCTTTCTCCCTGATTTGGCCTGGAAGACCCAAGAAAAAAGCTGGTCCCAAGCAACACTGAGCTCAGAGCAAGACTTATTTCCAGCATCAGCAGACTTGAAATCAGTCCTGGGCCAGGAGCAGGGACCTCCTGTATGGGATTTCTCATATGATGGGGCAAGGAGCAAGTGGAGTCACGGTGGAGTCTCTCTGTACATCACCATTTTTCACGGCTGCTTTTCCTGAATCTCTCGTGGAGCTTCGGAAGGCAAAGTTTGGAGACGTTTCTGAGAACTGCGAAGAGAACAACAAATATTAATTGTAAGTCTTTCTCAGCAAAGGACACCTGCAAACCTCTCTCAGGAAAACTCAGGAAATAAACACAACTACACTTGTGCCTTGTTCCATGTTTGTAGTTGCCAGAGTGACTTGGACATTCTGAGCCATCCAAGTGAAGATTTCACTGATGCAAGACAGAATTATTCTTACAGAGCATACTAAAATTAATTAACCTTCAAGAGCAGAAGACCATGAGCAAGAAGATTCAAAGGCAAGCAAACTCAAATTCCTGGTTCCCAGTCCAATCCTTCATCCAACACCACATGATCTATATATTTCTTGCTACATTAGATATTCCCTTCTCAGAGCTGGATGGGCCAGCATAGCTGTACCTCGTCCAACATTAATATGCAATCACTTTGAAAATGGTGGCTCTTTGATTAGGCTGTACTGGATAAATCAATCTGTAAATAACATAAAGAAAACAGGTTTCAATATTTATAGTTATCATGAAGAATTTAGTGATGACAGTACAGTATATCATCGACATTAATTTCATTAGGTATAAATTGTACTAGCATGACACTGATATATTATAATTAAAATTAATGATCCATTGACTCTCATCCAGAAATCCAGTTAAGATGACAAATATTCTTCTAGTACAGACCAAGGAATAAATATTAAAAGCACACAAAAGTCCAGGAGGTAAATTCTGCTCTCAGCTATGCCAAGGTTCATATGCCAGTAATATTATTTAAGGCAGGGCTACAGCATGAATAAAAGGAGAGCCTGTGATGTGTAGGAAGCTCTCTGTGTCAGAACAGAACACCACCAGTTCCCATGAGAAATCTGCTGGAGGACATGAGCTATCAGAGGAATTTCAAGCTGTAAAGAGGAACCTCTGCTGTCCCTCACCCAAATTCATAAATATCTATGTGAAGTCAGGAGTCACAACAGATTAGAACTATTCAGACATAAGGAGGAAGAAATTTTAGTTAGGGAGCTTTTCAAATGCAATTTCAACATCAGCCATATCTGGACTATTATATGAACATATCAGCTCTTTCTGAGAAAAAAAGCTGCTGGTGGCTGCCCAGGATCCAGGGCTAATAATCCCTAAGTGCTTTGCCACACTTTATCAGAAGAAAATGAAAGGGAACAACAGTAATTCCTGTGAAGAAATGGCCTTAATCAACTTAAAATGCGTTTCCAACCATTGTTTACCCTAAGTGTCATTCAGGACAAAACACAATACAGATTCTCCCTTCCTCCCACATGAAAACCCACCGGTCTCAGGAGTGCTGTAGACACAATTACTCATATCTCTTGCTGTCCTCTGCTTTTGTTACATGATTTTCCTACAATTAGACCTTAAAAGAATTGACCCTCCTTTCACCAGAAACTGGAAAGACAACTCCTTCTGAATGTTTAATGAAAGGTAGCAAAAGCAGATTAGACACAGGCTTTTAACCTCACAGTAGGGGAATCATCCAGATTTCAGCTGGGCCTGCTTCTGCTGTTGACTCGACAGTTGCCAATGAAAGAGTTAAATTTGCCAAGTTTTCAGAGGTTTGGAAAGACTTGCATTGATTTGCATAAGCATATAGGCTTGACACATCCTGAACAACCCTTTGTTTAGAACATTTATTTGTCTGATGTGGTCACAAAGTGGGGAAAACTTCTCTATCTGCACACCTGAGGAAGATGTTCCACCTGCCATTCGTTTGGTCCCCACCTGGCTGACCCAGGGTGTAAGGTGGTAAAACACTGACCACCTTCCCAGGGGATTCAGAGCAGGTCATTTAGGAGCCTTCCTCTCCCTTTAGACACAAAAAATATGTGAGTTACAGATCTTTGCACAGCAAAGGACCCTCTTTTCCCACCAGAACTCTGACACGTGGTGTGTCTCCTCTTCCTGGCTCAAGAAAAGAACATTTTCCTGTTTCACCCTCTCTTTGCCTGGCCCAGAGACCACTCCCCCCTTATTTCACAGTGCCCTCATCACTGCTTTGGCCATACAAACACTGGGTTTGAGAAGATGTGCAGGGGCCAGCAGTGACCCACAGAGCCTGCCTGTGACCACAGGCACGTGCAAATAGAGACGCTCGGGGCATCTCCCGAGGGCTGGAATACACATGGAGCTTAATTAAGCCTTTTTCTGCAAGCTAAACTGATTCACTGGGCCAATGGTTGCTGTTTTTAGGAGACCACATGTTTAATTTACAAATTAGTGGATTACAGTAATATGTGTAACAACATATTAAATGAAGTATTAACGCAATACAACCCAAACGACACATGATAAACTATATAAGCATATACACAAATTTGATTTAATATGTTAGCTTCCTTTGCCCTCTGCCAGTCTGATTGCCTTTGCATAATCCGTGTTTCTAATTATCCCCTGGTATGCCTTGCATATAAATAGCTAATTAGATAGTGTCCCTGTCAGCTATGAGGTATGTAATATCTGAAAAAATACTCCTTTGGAAATTTAATTTAGGATAACAGATTGTGCTATCCAACTGAAGAATTAAAGCTTTCAGTTTACTAATATGTTTGTGCATTTAATATCAACCTCTCACTATTATATTAGTGCCCCCTACATGCGTCCAGTAGCGTTATTCTTTTCCTAAAAATCTTTCTGCCAAAAGCCTGTACAGTAATTACAGCAATTACAGTAAGAAGCTGAAGATTTAAAAGTCACATGGCACGTGATGATTTTACATCAACTGTCTGCTGAGTATGGACTTGGCAGTGCTGGGTTAATGGTTGGACTCAGTCTTAAAGGTCTTTTGTCACCTAAAGGATTCTATGATAAGGAATTATGTCTCTCATTTACAGGTATTTTCACCATGGAGCACTGAGCCTAAGTGCTTTTTAAGGGCATAGAACATGAAATACTCTGAAAAATAAAAACAATTAAGCCACAGCCACATGTGTTCCTGCCCCAAAATTAACAGGGAATATCACATTTTTTTCTTTAAATGAATAATTAATACTCTATGGCAATATAAAACCCACAACTGGATCACTTATTTAACATGTTGTGCCTGGCAGGTAATGTTAATGGGTATACTGCAAATCCAGGCCATCATGCTGGGAATGAGACAAAGGAGGACAAAACCCATTGGAACATTTTGCTCTCTGGTTTGCAGAGAACCCACCAGCTCCATCCCTGGGGCAACTTCTCTGCCTGAGCAGCTCACCATGTTCTGTTGTGTGTATTATGTAGCCCATGTAAAGGGCAATGATGCACATTTCAGAGTAATTATGGTTAATAGAATATTGGAGTTACAAATAGCACAGGAATGTGCATTAAAAAGATGAAAATTAATTTTTTTTTTCCCATGGAGGGTGGAGGTGATTTTTAAAAGCAATTACTTCCCGAGTTCACAGTCCCCCATAAAAGCTGCTTCAGGTGCACAGGGGACCACAGGAACGTGTGAGCTGCTGTGTGACCCTGCCCCAGACTGCTCCTGTCCCCATCAGCAGCAGCTCCCCTCGAGGAGGGGTGAGACAAACCAGAGGAGAGGACGTGCACGGGAGGATGTTCCACAGAACAACTGCACCTCTGTCCTCCAGAGCGATGCCTCTGTGTGCCCACGGCCAAGCTGAAAGTCAGGGTGATTTGCCACCTTAAATTAGTTATGAAAGCAAGAATTACCTTCTAGATTTTTCCCTTTCTTCTTCACAGGTGCCTTTGTTCATTTGCAGACTTCACTGATGTTGTCTTTGCGTTGTCGTGGTAGATGCTACAGAACAAGCTGTCAGGTCATTAACATGTTATTTAGTATAATTCCTATGGAATTCCTCCATTATTTAGAGCATAAGATGAATGTACTTGGCATTTTTTATAACAGACACTCCTTGTAACTGAGAAAACCACGACTGTACTTCTTATAATAAACTAATGTTAATAATGTTTTGGAGACAGAACAATACCCTTAGAGCTCCTGGGGGTTATGCACTAATTCATGGTCCTATGTGCCAACATCTAATTTTTATCTAGTCAGAAGAGACATAGTATTTTTGGATCCCATGCACCTTTTCTTATTTTAATTAGTGTTATGAAAACCTTCTCAAACACTTTGCTTCCTTGCAATCATAAAGATGAAAAATATGTATATACATATCAGATATTTACTCCCTTGCCCTTTTCTGCCATGACTGTGCTCCTGAAAGACACAGCTTTATAGAAAACATTTTCAGCATTAAATACATTCACACATTTTTAGGGAGCAATTGCTTACACCTGAGACATTAACTGGGAATATCAGAATCTTCTGTAGTAGTCTGGACTGGCTTATTAGTAACAGGTTTGCTTGGAAATGCTTCCATGGCTTGTTTTCCTGATAAAACAAGAAGTAATTCATAAAATAAAGACTTGCAGTAACATTTGGAAAGCGGCAATGAGCACAAACCATCCAGGACTGAGCTGTAGAGATGACACTGCCCCTGGAGTTCCTTCTATATGTGCAATAAGAATCTGAAGGCAACACCTTTCTGGTGAAGAATTTTCACTAGCAAACACAGTGACAGCTTTTCCCACTTGTCTGAAAGTATTTGCATATTACAGTCTTTTCCCCACATGAGGGAATTTATGCTTTTAATCTTGTAATATACCATAGCAACCAGCATTACTTGCAGTAAATATATTCCTGCGATTATTTTGTATATCATCAGCGAGCTTAAATGAAAATGACAATGTCTAGAGATACTCTTTAGCTGATAGCTGTATTTATTCTGTATGTTTATGCACTGGCTGTCAAAACAGCTGTAAGATATGCATATGAGAATGCAGATTCCTTAGAAACTCAGAAAAATGAGATAGTCCAGTCTACCCCATTTTAGATACACAGGCACTGCAAAATGTATCTCTGTTGATGTTTTTATTACAGTCTAAAGTAGGGAGGGTTTTTAAAGCTCTGTTGGATGTCAGTAAGAGGATCTCTAGCTATCTAATTCACTTACCAATTTGTCTGTTATTAAGTGTTCACCAGGCTGTGACGACTCCAATAAAGTGGAGGGAACTCTAAAGGAGCCATGATGTGTCACCTCTTTTTTTTTATTTAAAGCAGGTCTAACATTTTCCCCCCTGCCAAAGGCAAAATTACAAAAAACATGATTCATTGTTGTCTTTTGGATGCTGTTGCATGGAGAAGATCAAACTCTGGAAATCATGCAAGCTTTTTCCCAGACTATTATATTTTGCATGCAAGGACTGCAAATTGATATTCAGTTGAAAACCAACCTTTATGCTTTGTTTAATATCTGTCTAAATCCTGGTTTAAGCATCACTCTGAATCAGGTTAGAAGAGCAGAGTCCTGACTGTATTTTTGTTATGACTGGCCACCATCCACATGCAGAAGTGATTTCCATACGTGTTGTCCAGATCCAATGGCTTTAAATGCCAAGTAAACCCTGTTTGCCCATGTGGATCAACAGTTACCCCAAATCAGCCACAGATTATGAGTCAAGCATCACTCTGACCAAATATCCATCACAAGCCTGGGTGAATTCACTGGGTTCCATCACAGATTTTTAGCAGTTAAGGGCAGGGTTTGCTTTTTCTGCAAAGCCGTTTCGAGACACGCTCACTTGAACAGCCTACCCAATCAAACCCCTCCTGTTAATTATGAATCTTGCCTCTTCTGAATGAATAAGCATCTCTGCATCTGGTACCAGTCATGTTACTAACGTTTTTGTCAGGTGCTTGTCTTCATTTAGCAATTAAAGTAGCACAGCATGGAGAGGAGGCTTTTCAATTTGCATTGTGGCTGAGTGTAAGATGTCCAGAAGCAGCAGCACAGGATAAGAGTTCAGGATAGGGGAAAAAAAAGTTTATGGGCCTTCAAAGAAAGCTCAGGGTCCCAGCATGTTCCTGTTCCTAAGGAATTGCAATGGGAGCTGGACACCCTGGAGCCATGACACATTTTCTTAAACAAAAATGTACTGGCTCTTTTTCCTGGCTGCTTGAAATAGTCCAGCAGCTGCTGACTGTAACATCGTTTTTGTATGTGTAAAGGTATAATGTATTTTAGGCTGACAACAAGAGGCAGGGTGGCAGATTCCCTGTTCTAATCACTTGTCTCAAGCTCCTTCACAGGATACTCTGGGCAGTGCTTTTTTTGGGTGATTAAAATCACTTGAGATTGATAGATAAAGGTGTAAGACCTGGGAGAACATAAATGTCAACCTGCTGTCAAGACACTTTGCAGCATTACCTGAGGCATGCTGTACTTTCCCAGATATGCACCACTTGTCATCACATATTGCTTAAATAGTTTAATTCTATATTGGTATCACAGTTCATGGCAACTTTTCCCGTCATTCCTACATTTATATCTTTGCTCCAGGATAATTACCCGCTGCTTTAGTTCTCTCTGAGCTGCTTCACTGAGTTTCAGTCTGTCTTCGTGACAGATAAATTATTTTTCTTCTCTGCACTATCTTTGATCTGCCCTCAGATGCATCTGGTAAGAGATCTTGACTCCTAGTAATTTTGAACTAGACACACATTTTAGCTTAAATAGTATTCCATGGTTTATGCTCTTCCCAAATTCTTTTTGGTTCCAGCCAAAGGGAAGCAATCCAGGGTTTTACCCTGGGGAGGAAGGAGAGGTTCTTCTCTATGCTGCACCACAACTCCACAGGTGAACTCATAGAACAGCAGGAACCTTATTCTTGTTTTAATTACAACTCTAAATGCTTCCTCTTTTAGCCTTTCTGTAAGAGGCTCTTTAGCTGGACTCAGGCCCTGCTCATTCCATTCCCCTCAGGAAGCTGATGGCAGTAATGGGTACCTGTTTCAGACAGGTAACCTGCCCACAGTGCCAACATCTCCCCACTTAGTCTTAGGTACAATAAAATTTGGACAACTTCACTGCCTCTGAATGCTGGGAGAGAAAGGAGGAGAGGAAAGTCTCACAGAATTGCCTTCTAGGTTAAAACAAATTTATAAAGACCAGCATGTTATGTGAATTTAGGGCTAGATGTTCAAAAGAGCTAATTTCTTGGTTAAGCACCTTAATGAAGTGGCCAGATGTTTCTCTGCAGGTACTGAGAGCTCAGTTATGAACACAGAGCCCACCTAAACATGCTTTCCTGAAAGTCATTCCCCTTCTATTCCCTTGAGTATCTCAAATGTAATTAAACTGACATTTAAAAAAAATAAATCAATCTAGCTGTGAGATTTGTGAGTGATGGGATAGTTTTACAAGAGGATAGAAAAACAAAAAAGAAAAATAGAAGCAAAGCAGCAGCACCTTTCTGGAAATACCCCAGTCCCTGCCAGCACTGTGTGGAGAGGAGAAACATCACCAGTGTTGACATCAGAGCTTTAGCGACCAGAGATGATGTGGAAAATATCCAAATGCTCTTTTAAAAGCTGGAGCCACTATTTCAAGCCTGACTGCTGCAGTGGGAGCTGAGTTTTAATGAGTTTGACATGTTTCTTTTCTTCTCCTTTCAAATAAATTGAGGCTATATCAAGGCTGCCTCACCAAAAGCAGGTCCAGTTCTCTGTCATGCTCTTCAAGAGGACCAGAACAGCATATTAAATGGGAGTGGTGACCTGGGACATCACCCAGCAAGGTTAATATCTGTGCTACAACACTTGGATGCACACACACACACATGAGGAACGCACACAAAATACGAGTATTTCAAGTACCTCGGGGAAAGCGGGGGCACTGGGCCTGCACTGTAAACAAAACCTACCATGGGTAGAAAAATAGAGTCAGTACAATTAAAATCTCATTCTTCAAAGAACTCTGTCCAAGCTAGCAAAATGAATAGGAAGCACCACGTCCCATACCAAGGAGGAATAACATTGCGCAGGAGCCGCGTGTCTGTTGCACAAACACCCACCTCGTTTGTGCCCAGTCCAAGGTAAGGCCCCAGTTAATGAGAGATGATGCCTTATTGCTACCTGAAGAATCATATAAAAATCCATTTATGTATCTTAATGCAGGGCTTGAAAGAGCACATTTCCATGTGGCTACGTAGGGGTTGGGTTTAACAGAGCCTGGATTTCTCACCCTGGAGGGAATTCAGGGCTTGGTACAGTGACAGACCAAGGCCTTTGTGATGCTTAAACTTGAGCCTAAATGAGGTTTGTGCTTTATCCCAGCCTTCCACTGACCCTCTAAAGCCCCATTTCAGCTGCTCTGAAGCCTTCGGGGAGCACCAAGGCCACGAAGTAGCACTAAAGCAGAAAACATGAATTCTTCAGGCACAAATTTGAAGCCATTCTGGCTCCTCTCCGCTTGGCTTATACAAGTTCAGCAGAAGTCCTCTATCCCACTTCATCTGTCATGAGATGACTTGAAAACAGTCCAAATGGACTGGGAGGCTCCAAAAAAACCTGGAATTCTGTGCATTGAAGCCGAAAAGCCACGTGCTGTGGCTGGGGACTGTAACAGCCTCAACCTCAGCAAGTTCAATTAAATTAAAATCTATACTGCAGACTTTCTAGGGGTTTTTGTTTGTCCCTCAAATATACAAGTTTGCTCACGTGAGGCAAAACTAAACAAAAATAAAATTGATATTATCATAGCAAGAAAAAGGGCTAGAATGCCTAAGTAATTAATGCAGGCCTTTTGATTAAAGTTAATTTGCCTTCAAGATCATGACTTGCAGTGTGCCCTGGGCCTACATTAATAACCCACCAGCACATGGCTTCCCTGGCTGTTTAATTATTTATAATTTTTATTGCTTGTTAAAACGAAGCAAGCTTAATGAGATTAATAAAATTATTTTCTTACTTAACTTTTACTTATTAAAAGTAAAGAATGGCATTTCAGGGAGCTCCTTGATAAATGGCAAACAAACCCTCAGCTCTCCTCTGACCTGCCTGGCTGGAATTTTTCCCCCTATGATAAAGTGGGATGTTGGGATGTTTCCAGGGGCAGGGGGGTTGTAATCAACCTCTTACTTGGGGAATTGGTGTGACTGAAAAGTCAGGGCTGAGGGAAAGGTACTCAATTGCCGGTCCTCAACTAAGAATTTAAACAATGGATCCAAACATCACCAGTCCCACACCCAGCCCTGCAGTGGGCACAGGCAGGACAACTCTTGTTTTTCAGGTTCCAGCTCTGGTAAAACCTGGCCAGAGCAGGGCACTGATGGGATGGAAAAGGTAAATCTGAGCATTATTACACGGCAAACAATTTATTCTAGGAAGATAACCACCAAAAGCATAAGTGCCACTTGGAATTAAGAAAAACTTCCCCCTCCCCCCCCCTCACAATTTCTAAGTCATAAGAATTCTGTCTTCTAAACTCTGGACTGAGATAAATGGGTGCAGCTCTTCCTCCACAGAAATGCACCTCTAATCAAAAGTGACTTTACTTAGATTCCTCCTTTACAATCCTTAAAGTGTCATACTTCTGGCATGTCAGCAAGGGAACACTTTCACATATTCTTATCTAGGAAATGTAATTTTTTTCCTCAGAAGCTATTGAATAAACTGTTTATTTTCAAATATACTTTGACATACTTCCACATTTTAAAGACATATTGTAAACCAGAATTTTCAAGATCAGAGCAAAACATATGATGCACTTAGAAAGATCTGTTTATAGTTACTGGGTTGAAATTCAGAAATATCTAAATTAAAAATACACAATAAGAAAAAAATTACCTAGTGAAATTTCAAGCATCAGGCTGGGGGTTTTTCTTCGATATCTTCCTCAAGTGTTAAACTTCCTTCGTGAAATGACTTTGCTATTTCTGTGAAGGACATTTCTTCCTGCAAAAAAAAAAAAGCACCTACTAAGAGCTTTATTAATTGCAAGAAGAATGCATTCACAAAAAAACCCAAAAATCTACTTGGGCAAATAAATATCTCGTGTACTACATGTACATCAGCTCAAGTGAATTTGGATAGCTGGAAACAGCTGCTCAGAATACTGATAGCCTCAAAGAATTTAGTATTCACCAATCACCTTTCTTTGAAATATTTGATTAACCTAGAAAGACACAAATAAATTCAATCAGACAAAGCCTGCAGAGCTCATTCAGTTTATGTCTAGAATTTGTGCTATTAATAAGACTAATTGCTATCAATCAATTTGTTTCACTAGCAGTGGAGATGAAAATCCTGGAGCAAAGTAAGGGCTTGCCTTCCAGAGTAGCTCTTTGGTACATGCTGATACTGTAAATCACCCAGCAGTTTCAACTTGATGATTCCCTTTAACAAAGAAAAAATATGCAAAAGAAATCTTGCAGGTGTTTGGTCTTAAACATTCTCAACTGGAAAAAGTGCCTTTGCATGCAAAAGCACAATTTGAAGCCTAATAAGAAAAGGCATTTTGATTGTGTTGTTCCAGGCAAAGATATTAAATACAGTCCCCCAGCTGCTGCTGAGGAGCTGGAATTGTGGCTGGGAAAGGCTGTTTGGAGATCAAGGCCTGGAAACACAAAGGACTTGGGTCTGTCTTCCTAAAACATCCTCCTGCACCTCAACCACAGCTGATGGTCCTGCTCAAACCATCCCTGGCCCTGCTGCCACCCTGCACACGTTCCAGCCCACCAGAACCCACAGGATGACGTTCTTCATCCCTCCCTTTGAACTTGGTTGCTGGGAATCCTCCTTCTAAACCAGATGTTATCCTGCTTAATCTTTCCCAGTGTCATTACAGCTGACACTGTAACCAGAGCATCCAGTGGCAAATGAACTCGCGCACACAGGGGAGAGACGCAGCACCTAAAACAGATTTACATCTTCCCTCGATATTATAACACTAACAAGTTTAGTACCCAAGAGTTGCAGGCTTCCCAGTGGCATCTTTACGAGGCCCAACTGACTCTCCACCAAAATTTATACCTGTTTCAGCCTGTTCCCTGAACCACAATCATAGACACAATAAATTTAAAGGCTCCTTTATATGACAAAGACACTTTTCAACGCTCCCTTTACACGGCACAGAGGGGACAGAGCACTCCTGTTATTTGGCAAAACTCATTCCTGGGAATCACAAATATTTTGCAGTTTGGAAAAAACCCCAAAAATATTAAGGAGAAGAGATTAAGTCAATAAACTGAGCTTGGTTTGTCTCTGAGCCAGAAGCACAACCACATATTTTGGTGCCTCCAGCAGTGGCCTGTCCTCCATCCACACTGTCAGCAGTGCTGAGCTGATGGCTTTGAAGTGTCAGGGAAGGCAAACAGGCTCTGAAACCTGGAAAATCCACCATCAAGGCCTCTACTTCTATTCATTCAAAACCCAGCAACCAAACTTACAGGCAACACTGTCAATGTGAACGGTGCTCCACGAAGTCCAAATCCTCCTACAAATCCACAAGCAAGGGTGAATGTGACCCACTGCACCTTGACCTTTAAAGCACTGACTCCCATTGGAGAAAAGGATCTGAGAGACCTCAAGAACTTCATAAAACCTGATCTGTTAATATATTTTCACCCAAGTCAACTTCTGAAGAGGAATATATCACAATATTGCTGAAGCTGAAGTTGAAGGAAGGTTTTAGCTGTAAACAGAGCTGTTCAAAAGATAAATATTTAAACAGAGTCTTCATGTCAGAGTCTATAAAATATAATATTCACCACTTGGTGGTAAGCCAATGGGAAATTTTAAGAGAGAATAGACTGCTTCTTTTCACAGTTATTTAAAGCAAATTATCGGTGACAGTAATGTAATTTCCTTGGCACTACTCTTCTTCATTTCTTTTCAGCTGTCTCCTGATAGAATCTTTAGAGAAGTTTAAACTGATTTCAAGAAATCCTCTGGAAAAAAATGCACTTTGCTATTATATATCTTTCAGGTGTTCACAGAAGTGCAGAAGAAAGAACATTTGCATTTCCATTTACACGTTCTGTTTATACAGAGCTGCAGATGAGAAATGACAACACATGTTTATCAGGACCATAAATATTTACTTTCATTAAACTGAAGAGTTAAAGGTTTGAACTGTGACCTGTTTCAGGTAAGTTGTGCAGGAAAACTCCCACATAAGATTTTTGTAATGATGTAAATTGCTGAAGGACCAGTCTGATACAAAGCCTAATTAAAAGGTACTGCAAACTCACAGATAGGGATCTTTGTGGTTTGAAACAGGCCACTTAAACCTGGTTTTAGGGAGCTATTTCATGCTGCTCTGTTGTTAAAATATTCCCCATAACAAAATCAGCCTTCACTACAGGAAGGAACTTCTTTAACAGAACCCCTTCTAGAATTCCACTCATTTAGTACCAATAATGATTCTCTGCTGTAACTAACTTCTTCTGAAAATACATGTCATTGCCTAAAATCATTGTTTCAGATGTGAAAAACTTCAAGAACTTAAGAACAGAGGATTCTCATCCACAGAGGCCAACCAAATTACTTTCTTTAGATTCAGTTTGGTTGTGAGGGTCTCTCTTGTCTTCTAAAGCCTGATAAAAACACTTCTGAATTCAACTCTTGTCTTTGACTTCACTTTAGTAGTCCTTGAAAGACATACCTAGAGAATACTTGATTCAGAGCCATAAATCATATATGTCATAGCTAAAGCTGAGCTACAGCTTTCAGAGTCCACTGTACTTGAATCAAGATTTATGCTGTTGAGAAAAGACCTCCAAAGGATTCAGACTTTGGGCTGTCTCCTCTCCAGCTCCTGCTATTTGCCACCACAAATCCTGGTCAACAGCCAGTCCATTCCTGCAATTCCAGCCAGTGTCACTCACCTCCCCCACTGAACTGGCTTTTCCAGCAGCATTGCCCAAGTTATTTATTGCAGAGCACTGAATGTTTAAAAAGGAGGGGTCCTGGAGGAACTTATCTGATATTTTCACCTGCTTCTGCCAAGATATTGATGCTACAAACCTCTGGACCTTTGGAGATCCTTGTGGCCCCACAAGGCCTGACTGCATCCTTAATTCCCAACTCTGCTCATTGCAATCTTAACTAATACAGGTCACATCATGTGTCTTAGAGGACGAGGCAACGAAATTAAGTCTCTTGACAGCAAGTTGGCTTTTAGGGCTCTCTGCCAAGAAACCTAATTACTGTAAACAATCATTTACAGAAAATACAGAAAACCAGCTTGCTGGTAGCTTGCTAGTCCATTGGAGGAGGAGAAAAGCAATCAAAGCACGACAGTTTAGGTGAAGCCACTAAATAGAACGAAAACAATATTGGTAGGTTTTGTAATATTTTGTGCCTTAAAACAATCCAATCTATTACTACATTCTCAGAGGGGTTGTCTGTTTTACTAACATCTCCATTTTTTCATGCCAGGGTTACACTTGATACAGCAGAAAGAAAGATGACAGTTTTGATCTTTTACTTCTGAGCAGAGTTTTGGGAAAGTTATCTCATGAAAATAATGGAAACTGTTGGCATAGCTACTTACATGAGGCAGCCTCAGAGCTGCAAAAATCAAACAAGTCACTTTTAAATTCCTCACATTATTATTTCTTATCATTAGACAATATTTGCTCCAATACAAGGGTACTCCTTCCAATAATTCAGTTTGTTTTGGTCAGGGTTTTCCTGCTTTGTTTTTACATTTCTCCTTCAGGCAGCACCTGGAAATGGTACAAAGCAGCTGATGTTGCTTTTCAGAAACCCCATTCAGGGCTAGTTCCTTTTCTTAGGAGTCCTTGGACTTGACTGCCAACAACTCAACCTCCAGCTGCCCTCACAGGTGTTTTTATCCCATATTTTGTTATTGAGATATGGTACCAATTAAGGCACAAGTGCAGCTATCTTAACAACTTCTCTCTTCTCTCTTCATTATTGTGTGAATAAATTTTCCATAACCCCGCTTCTAAAATAATCCAATTAATATAATAATTACCACCAAGTACATCAAGCATTCCATAATGAATGGCTCTAAATGCCCATATTTTCCTTTATGCAAATAAGCACCTATGTCAACAAAGTGCTAGCAGAGGGTTCTCTATTAAAGAGAGACATTAGGGGAGTTTCAGCTTTGTTTTTCCCCTTCTTCTCTCAGCAGTCTTCATTAATATAATAAAACCCTCATTATAAAATCATTAGTGTAAATGCAAATAAAGTTTTACATTGTTAATGTGCCCGCCAGGTCATTAATCACTTGACAAGTCGCGCTGCATTAACTATATCATTGATTACACATGATAAAAGGGGGTGACATAGGATGTGTTACACTGCCTTGGACTGAACTATTCACAGAACAGCACGGCTTTGTGTTCAAAACTGGCTTTCTGGGCTGTTCCTATGCTGGAATACAAGGAGTCCTAACGTTAAAAATAGGTAAAACTCCAGACTGCATCCCTAAACTTTCTGGATTTCCCAGTGAGAAACGATGAAACCCCCATTCAGGAATTTAGATTAAACACTGCAGCATAAACCTACTGAATGCATTTCCATCAGGGGGTTTTTCCTGCAACCATCCTGTATTTCCATATTTATCTGGGAACCATTGGTGTGATATCAGCAGATATTATCAAGAGTCATCAAGACAGAACTGCACCAAACAGCCACC
The DNA here is from genome assembly GCA_035583135.1 of Lophotriccus pileatus. Classification (NCBI taxonomy): domain Eukaryota; kingdom Metazoa; phylum Chordata; class Aves; order Passeriformes; family Tyrannidae; genus Lophotriccus; species Lophotriccus pileatus. The sequence goes on from JAWWES010000042.1 coordinate 4,732,650, forward strand.
AAATCACAGGGAACAGGTCCTGCACAGTACAGACAAATCCCTCTGATGTAAGGCAATAGAGAGAGACAAAGTTCCAGCCATATTTTCAGCTTTAAATCCTATATATTGCCCCTGAAAAACATGTGCTTACACATTGAACTTTATTACTCACAGGAAGAACTGCTGTGATGTTGGAAATGTGTGAACATGGTATGACTGCAGTGTAGAAGGCCTTAATCTGGGATCTCTTTTCTCCTGGTTCCTACCTACCCCAAGTTGTTTTTGTTCTTCCAGAAGAAAATACTGAGGACTATTCTAATTAATTACTCCAAGAAGGAAGGGGGCTCACTGCACTAATAATCTTAAACATTTCAGAGAGATATTTAAAGTGTGAAGCCAGTGATACAAGGCAAGAAGTGAAAATAGCTCTTCCACATTTGAGAAAAAGAGTGTATTTTAATGAAGTTCATAACTCCTGGTCTTAAATGTACTTTTCCATAATCCAAAGTAGCAAAGGAATAAAAAAAAAAAAATTGTGAGAGAGTTTGAATAAACCACATGCAAAATGGACACCAGGGACCTTGACTTCTGATACTGACCATGGGTTAAACTCAGCAGCTAAGGGCCAATCTCAAATGAACATGGATCCAGTCATGGAATAGCAACCTGCAGCCGTGGTTAGTCTGTCAGCAGTCCAAGTGACAAGTGGGTCTAACCCTGCTGATGTTTTATGGCACCAAGAATTATTTAATGGCAGCTGAAAGTTAAACAAGAAAATCAATTCCCCTTAGAAACTGCTGATAAATAATTTTTAAAAGGGAAGAGCCACTAAAGCTGCAAGTCAAGTCCTTGAACGCTGGGCAATGCCAAAATGAGGGTTGTCTGGGCAACTTGAATCCAGCTTTTCAGAGACCTTCTTTCACCCATGCCCTGTATGCATGATGATACACTCTTTAATTAAAAGAGCAACATCCAAATGAGCTCTGCCAAGAGACATGCCAGTCTTCTGAAGTGAGATCAAGGAAACATCTCCTTTTCATCTCACCTTATTGTGTGATGCAGTCATTGTTACCACATTGTAGCTGCTATTTCCAGTGAGGCTTCCCAGATTTACTGCTTAGAGAAGCACTTGAATACCTGAGGCTTTCAAGTTAGTTAAGGAATGACAATAAATACTCTCAACATCTGGTGGGTGTGTTGGGGATGGAGGAGGGGAGAGAGTAAAAAAAGGTAAGGAAAAAAAAAAGGAAAAAGAGAAACCTGCAGCCAAAGTGAACTGACTGCAATGAGATAAACTTCTTGTTTCAACTCTAGAATTTCCTATCTGAGAATTTTCCTTTCTGCTCAGATCAGTAACCTCTAAAAGACTTGACAAGACAGTAAGCAGTGCAATGGCTGAACACGACAATACACCTCCCTTACATGTAAAATGGTATATTAGAGGTTTGCAGGCTCTGGGGATCAGAAGGATAGCTCAGAAAACAGAGATTTATCTGTGTCTTACTGGACTTGGACTCCATGCTTGCCTTGCACAGGTTATTTAGGGTTTATCTGTATCATGCAAAACAGCACTTTAGAGACACCTGAGCTGGCTGGAAATGAGCTGCACCAGAAGGGAAGGCAATACAGCAGCATCAGCTTTACCCAAACGCATCAGTTTGGGTGCTTTGCCGTGCTAATGGAGCTGTGCTGCAGCTGGGGCTTGGGAAATGAAGGAGGCAGTTCAATCAGAGCCAGCCCAGGTGTGTTCACACCACAGTGGATCGTGTAATTAAACATGTTCAAAGTGCAGCTCCACTCGGTGTGAGCTGGTGGAGTTGCTGAGCTTGTGCTCCCTGGGCAGCTCTCTCTGCCCTTGCCCTTCCTGGGGGCTCCTCAGCCTTCCCCTGTCCCAGCAGACCTGTACCTGCACAGGGAGCGAGCCCTTGGAATTCCAGCTGCTGCTGAGGCCAGGAAAGCTCTCACAGCAGCAGCACTCCCAGAGGAGCTGCAGGTGGCTGTTCATTGGGATTTTGCAAAGAGGGGACAAAGACATTTCACTATCCCCAGAGCAGGGACAGGCAGTGGGCACAGGGAGTCAGGAGCAATTTGCTGGGCAGGAGGAAGACAAAGACAAAAAGAAGGAACACACGTGAAAGAAAAGGAGAAAAGGCATTCAGGGGTTTAAAGGGCCTCCCTTTACCCCACCTTGAGCAGCAGAGGGGAGTGTTCAGTGCATCACCTGTTCAATCACTGCACAGGCAGCTCTAGGGATGAACTGGATTTGTTGCTGTGGGGGTGGCTGGGAAAGCTCAAAGACAGAAGGGAGAGATAATTAAGCAGAGATGTGTCCTACTGGGTAGGGTGACTGCAGGAGGGTCACCTATGTCCTGAGAACCAGTGCCACTTAATTGCTCAAAGATAATACTAAAGCTTCATCCCCAAGTGGCCTTTCCTAAGGCCATGGTTAAGGCTTATGGATTTTTTTTCTTCCCTTCCTATAAGAAGCAACACAGATTCAATTCAGGGCTGAAGTTGAGAGTAAACTCAGTCTCAAAAGATCTCAGAGCAGCCAGGGCAGCTGGGAAGTCATAACTGTGGAAATCAGAGACAAAGGAAAAGGATGAAGAAAGAGGTTTTGTTATTTTCATGCGTTTTAATTTTAAATTCTTCTTAGATATAAAGAAACAATGGTATTACCCTGCGATTCACCAATCACTTTTGGAAGTTTTTCAGCTTCAGACTTCTCCAAAAACTCTTAAAAAGTAGATTCTGCACAGTGCATCATTCCTACCTCCTAGAGTTAGATCCTATTTAAATCAAGCTTGTCCAGGCAGTCTGTTTTGCACCAATTATGCTGCCAAGTCAGAGGCCTTGTCACAAAAATAAAAAGCCCACTGCTTTTTCAATACAACTGTTAAAAGTAAAGTGGAATTAGCACATATGATACTGCCTTCCTATTATTCATCACTGCCTCATACTTTTTCTTTCAACGCTGTTTGCATGGGAATAAAGGATATATTTACAGTGCCAGCCTCGTTAAACAGAATAACACTCAGCTAATATTCAAGGAAAGATCTGGAAAGAATAAATTAGAGCAGCAGAGCCCACATTGGCAATTTGAGTCTTATTTTCAAGTTTCAGCAAAAACTTACTAGGAAGCAAGAAAAAATTGTAACCTGTAATGAAAGGGAAGAATTCCTCTTAACACAGCTACATGGGTGTTTTTGCAGCACATATATTGGCAAATGCACACTCTCACTTGGGGCTTGATTACTTGAGTGAGAACAGCAAAAGGACCAGATCCAATTCAATTCAACAGCCTGCCTGCCCCCCTGGTGCTCTAATATTATCTGGGTGGTAGGAAGTGTTACATGAGGAGCTGGATTTGTCCAGTTCACTCCTGCTGAGCAGTGCCACTTCCCCAGAAAGTTCCCAGAACAAAGAGGAAGGGTACGTGCTGGGCTAAATTACTTCTTTGAACAAGGAGATGCTACAAAATACAACCTCTCGACTGCCAAAGTGTGTACAAGTTCAGGCAGAATTTGGTTTTTAGGTGTCTTACCACTGCTTTGGTCAGTTTGGCACAGGGGCAGAGCAGGTCCAGAATAAACGAGGCAGAAGTTTTCTGTCCCTGGAGAACCGAACAATTCAGTCTTGCCTGCAAGGAATCAACTGCAGATAACATCACCAACAGAAATATGCACTTTTCCTGCTTATACTGTGTCTTTTCCCTTTGAAGAGCATAAGAAAGGCTGCAAGTATGCTTCACTCTACTCTGCATGCTGGCTGACAGCAGGGGAATGTGAACCCAGCATCCTTTTGTACCACAGAACTCTAGAAAGGATTGATATCTCTGGGGGCACAATCTTTTTTTTTTGCATGATAAAGCTCTACACTCCCAATCTCTTCCAGCCTAAGCCTGTAAATCCCTCTCTATATATTTAACAAAGTGAGCAGAGTGTGATATTGCTTGCAGGGAGAGTGTTTCCCAGCCAGAATTACCAAACAGCTGCTTGAGGAGGTCCCAGCAGCCTCATCCTTGATGTTCAGGATCAGCATTGGAGGAAGGCTCATGAGGTGCCAGGCTCAGAATTTAATGTGATAGAAATGGCAGCAGAGGCACTTCTGACCCATCCTCCTCGTTACAGGGAGTGCACCTGAATGCTTAATTGCCACCTGTCTGTTTCATTAGCACTGCCATGCCAGGAATCAGGACATCAGGGCAGCACCTGGGCCACTGCATCAGGGATTTGGTTGCCTAAATCTGTTGCCTTTTACAGAACTCTCATCCTCGCTGCTCAAGAGACACTGAAGTAAGTCACACACTGGCAATGTCTTCACCCCCTACATGTTGCTGGACCTGAGCACCAAACAGCAGGAGCTGCCTTGGGAACAAGTCTCCCCCAGCATCAGCTCATGGTTCAGAGACAGCCTGCTCCTCTGGAGGCAGAAGGAAGACAGAAAGGGAGGCCCATCCTTTGGGCCAGGTCCTTTCAGAAATGGCTCACAGATACTGTGCATTATTAACCTGGTACGCACCAGTACCTCCTGTGAGCTCCAGGGGAACTGGATTCATAATGAGAGTCATGTCACATAACCCAGCGAAGCCATATATGCAAAAGAACACATTAAATATACATGCACTGCTTTCAAATGTACCACAGAAACACTGACCTGATTCAGCAGGGCTGTCTCACTTTCCTGTGTGAAGAGGTTCTAAAGCTTTAAAAAGATATGCCTTTATGGAGAAAGGAATTTTTAACAAGAAAAAGAGGTATCACATAGAAGGTGTTTATGAACTTCATGTGTTTCACATACCCAAAGAAGATTTATTAAAACAGGAAAAGACTTAACAATGTATAAAGACACAAACATGTAGGGGTGTGGCAAAACTACACTCTACTACTTCCTACTTTTAAAAAGGCTATTTCTAATCACACAAAATCAACTGTGGTCCTCCCAACCCCAATTATTTTATTCCCTTCTTGCTAATATCTGTCTATTGAGTCCAGTGGCTGCAAGGCTTCAGGAAATCACAATCAAAGAAAATGTTGGTGTAAAAGAAGAGGATCATGGAACTTGGATCATAGGAATCTTAAGAGTGTCATTAAGAGCCTCCTACCTTTTAAATCACTGCATTTTTGTTCAGTTAATTTTATGCACATTCCTTCCTAGAGTACCTTGGAAAAATATAATAAATAAAAGAAAAAATATAAAAGAAAGTAAAGCCAGCCTAAACAGTAGCAGAGCCTTAGTGTAACTTTTTACAGTTACAGTTTTAAAAAAATATATCTATTTAGGGATAGAAAGGGAGACCAGGCTATGTCTTCAATTATTTGGGTTGGCAACATCCTAACCCTAACCCTAACCCTGCCCTGGCGTCTCTCCAATCTCCGCCTTCAGCTGCCAACAGGTGACTGACAGAAATGCAAAGGGCACATTAAACATTTAATTTACCCCCCCCTGTGTCTAATATTGAGGTTTCTGCTTGTATTCTCTGCCTGACAGGGAAGTCACACCCTTATGAAAGAATAATGTGCCCAAGTTCCTATTGCAGAACTTCCACCTGCTGTGGCTGAGACATCCCAGTGAGGTTCAGTTTAGCAGCCCCAAACTAGGAACTCCTGTAAGCCTGATCCATTTGTGTTCAGTCCTATGTGAGGACAGGGATTTCTGTGGTTATCTCCTAGTCCAGTACATTTTTCTGATGCAAAAGAGGATTCATTTTCATCAATGAACCCCTAAAACATGACCTGCCCACCCCACTCTTTGTAAACTACAGGGTATGAACAATTATACTGAGCTCAAGTGAGCTGAGTCCTCTGTTTAGGGCTTATGCCCTAAATGATTTTCTTCTTAGCAAATTAGTGAGAAAATTGTACCTTGCCCAGAGCAAGAAAATAAAAATAAAAATACTGGGCTGCCCAGTGGGGATCCACAAATGTCTGGCTCAGTTTTTCCTGGCTGGCATTTAAACAGCAGAAAAACTGCATTAACATTTCCATGGGTTATTATATGCCCCCACAATTTAAATGTGATTTTGCTTTTAAAGCAAATCTCTGCAGCTTTCAAAGCTCATTGTATGTGGAAACTTCTAGTGCAAAGAAAAAAAAAAAAAGCCAGAAAAACCATCACTGTTGGTTTTAAGTCCCGATCAAATGTAAAAGCTCTCAGCTCCCAAGTCTGAAAAACACAGTCTGAAAGTGCAATGATGTTTCTCCTCTTTCTTGGGTTGCCAGAATAGTATAAGTGTCCATTATTCACTGGAAACTTGCCCAGTCTCCAACAAGACCTCAGGTGCTGTGCATTTTAAGATCCTCAACAAAGGATTTACTCCTCAGGTTTGGTCTGATTCCACCCTCTGCTTGTTTTACCCACTGGAAATCTGCTCACGTGCCTGCAAACCCACTAATCTCAACCTCTGTACAACCACAGCTGTTCATGGAGAAAACCACAGCTCTTCCCAGTTTGTTTTGGCTGAAGGCACAGCTCGGAATCCAGGCCAGTTCCTGCGTGCAGACACACTTGTGGCATCAGCAATCTGATTATTTGACACGCATGACAATGATTTCTTGTCAGCCTTCAGAAACATGGCTCAGATGGATACAGAACACCATAATAAATAATAAAAAATTCACATTCCTCCTCTATTTTTCAGGCTATTTCAGGGACAGCAGGACCCAGCATTACACTGAGGAGGCACAGGTAGCTCTGTTCAGATAATTCTTCTTTGGCACAACTATACTGCTAACATTAAATATTTCAGCAGACTTAAAATTATTTAATTTCATTTTATAGGTGATTGGGCAAGAGGGGAGGACCAGCAGCACCTCATGCAGCTATGAGCTCCTCACAGAACTATTGCTGCTGGTTTACATCATTCCTTGCTGAATAACTGTCTCTCATGTTTGCTCTGACCTCCTGCAACATTAGGAGAACATGAGTCAAAAAAGGAAACACAGAGAGCACAGAAATAGTTGGGGAAAAACAAAGTGAGATGTGAGCTCTAAACCCACAGAAGTCCCTACTCTGAATTTAGCTTTAGAGCACACAGCCTGCTTTAAATACTTCACCTGCAGGCAGCACAGAGACCCACACAAAAGCATTTCGAATTCTTTCTTCCTAGATGATGTATCAGAGCAAGACAACAATGACTTTAAAAGGAACAGTTTATCTCCACAAAGTATTAAACTTTTGAAACATTTCTCTCTCGCTCTCTCTCATCCAAGAGAAGCCTTTTAAAACCACAGTGCACTGAGGCACTGGATTAAACCCCAGGACCCCACTCTGCCACCGCAGCTGATGAGGAGCTTCTCTTCCAGGGGTGTCAGTCACAGACTGTAACAGGGGAAAGGGCAACCCACAGCAGCAGGACTGTCTCATGCCTTCAAAAGGATTTATTTCCTGAGCAAATATTGTGTGATCTGGGGTCACTGGTGTTTGAAGAGGTGGGATGAGGCCAAGAAGGACCTGAGCATGAACAGACAAGAGAGGAGATGATGTTACTGCCTCAGAAAGTGTCCCTGTCCTGTGTTCTACTACAGTGTGTCTAACACAGCTGCAAAAGTGCTTCTGGTAGGCACTTGTGCTAATAAAATCTGATTCCTTGAACATATAGAGAAAGGAAACAGGAATTACAAGTTGCCAGGGCCACTAAAGCAGCTCTGATGGAGATTCAAGAAAATAGGTAAGATTAATATGCCAGATTTTATTGTCAATTTTTTTTGTGTGTGTTTGTTTGGCTTGGGGTTTTTTTTCCACCTTCCTCTAGCATTTGATCACCTCTGTCAGAAAAACCCCAAAGGCCAAATGAAGCAGTACATCCAGAGGGAGTAGAAATTAAGTTAAATGAATCCTATTTCAACACACAGAGTGAAACTGAAACAACTCTTACCAGAATCAATAATTTGTATCTTGTTTCCTACCCCTTCCTCTCCCCAGCCCAGCATGGAATAGTGCATATCTCCAAAATATACCTTTATATTCAGAAACAATTCCAGTGGAACAAGCAGGTAAATAGCTACCAAAGCCAGGGCTTAACCTAAAAATGTTTGCTCCCCAACAAAATCCAAACCAGCAGTGGAAAAAGTTTCCACATCCAAACCCCTCCATGGCTCTGCTTTGAGTCAGAGCACATCTGTGTTCCCAGCATCACAAATTCCAATGTACAAAAACTGTTTCAGATCTCATCCGTGAAGGCCAAACAAACGGGGTTACTCCTTTTGTTAATAACAATCTACAGTGAAAGTCTTGCACAGAATCAGAGCTGAACCTCATTCCATTTTACTCATTCTCATTTTGGAGCACAAAAATGAAATTAGCACATCTCCATCTTCCAAACACGGAATTGTGTTGATGTCTGAAAAGCAGCCTGATTTGTAAATATCTCTTATGCGCCACTTGTGCGTGGGCAAGGATGCAATTAGCCAAATTCATCCTGCATTTGTGCTCTTTGATTGCCAGAAATCTTTAGCACAGTGAGCAGAGGCTGCCCTGGCTCACGGGGAGCCTGGGCTAAGGTTTGAGCCCAGCTGTGTCACCCCCCCAGCCCCTTCCCTCCTGCTCTGCTTTAGGGTTTCGTCTCAAAGGATTCGAGGTATGGCCAGTTCCAAGGAAATTGCTGCCATCCCTCATCTCCAAAAGTAGCATTTAATGCAGTTTTTGAAAACCAGAATGAAAAGATTAAAAGGTAGATTGATTTTCAAGGTACTTCAAAGCGCAAACCACTGAGCTTGGTTAACAATTTCACCCAAAATATTATGGGAACTATGGCTTTCTGTTCAAAGATGGATGGACCACTCTGGCTGCCTGCCTGGCCCCAGTGTTTGCTGCTGCTGAATGTACCCCAAGCTACTTCTCAAACCTCATGATGGCAGGACAGCCCTTACTATCAGTGGGACAATTTCCATGAAAAATCAACAGGAATGTCTCGCAAGAGGCAGGGCTGTTCTCCCAGGGAGCTGTTTTTAAGTGGAACAGCACAGACTCAAGCTCAACTCCCAGCTTTCTTTACACTCCGCAGTTGTGCAACTTTTAAGCCAGTTAAAAATCCAGTTCATTTGGCTATGCCAGTTTAAATTGAGTTCATACTGGTTTAGGCTGCTCCTGTCAATAACCTCAAAAACCCACATGGACAGCAGGGACTGATTTCCTGAGGAGCACGTGTGTGAAAGGAGTGGTTATTGCGTGGGTATAACAGATTAACTGGTTACTTTGGGTCATACCTGGGGAAGCAGCAGCTCCTCTGTCAGCTGGGAGCTCCCGAGGGTGGCTCAGGAGCTGGAAGCTCTGAAGCCTGTGCACATTTACCTCTGCCTGTGCCCTCAGCTGCAGAGCTGAGGTGGCTACAGAGTCCCTGAAGTCAAAACACTCCACCACTTCGTGTAGCTGGACCTCTGCTCCTCCAAAGGAGCAGCACTACCTGTTTTGCAGCTGAAGCACCAACAAAACCTGGTCTTATGCACTCATTAAGAATAAAAGCCAAGCATCAGAACTGGAAGGCTGAAATAAAGGCCCTTAAAGTACTCATGACAGCCTTTAAAATGGCAGGTATGTCACTGATTATACCAATCACGTACCAAAAGGGACTGTTAAAACAGAAAAGTAACTCCTGTGCTTAATTGAAATTTTGCTATGATGCTTAACTTCTCGGAGTTACTCTTCCCCAGAAAATGAAACAGCCTAATTGGCTTCACTTTTGGGTGTAACTAATCTTGGATCTCTTCCATTTCCTAATTCATATGCACTTGCTGTAGGTTGCAGTGTTTGATTTTTGCTCTCTCTCGTTTGGGAGAGAAAGAGCAACACGAGTTCTAGTGCAAATAATGACACTGGAATTACTAAGTCACTGGTATTTGATTTTGTAAATGTTAACTTTTTAAACTAAGAGGTTTCAGTCAAAATTGACCACAGAGTTTGTCCTTAAAAAGCGAGAGAATATAAATTAATTTAATATTGCAAGCTACTGATCATATGAAAAAGTTTTTTGCTGGAGGCAAGTTAGGAAATCAAGAAAGAAGGGATGCCACAAGACTTATTAAAAAGAAGGTTTTTTGAAGTATATACATCTCAGTTAACAAATAACATTTCCATCAGTAAGATGCATGCATGCTAATTTGAGGAAAACTCAGATTTATTTTATTTTAGCACCACATCTTCAAAAACAAGCCTTAATGCTGGCAGATATTCCAGACATTCTAGTTCAGCATTTTTAAAGTTTTGAATTACGCAGAGAGACAATATCTTTTATTAGAAGAGACATTAAAATGCAGCAATTAACAACAAACTGCTTGATTTGCAAGTTTGATGCTTTCATTTGGAAATGGACCTAGTTAACTAAAGCACTGTTCTACTGCAATGACATTTTTAACATAAATACAAAATCATCACACATAACAGCTCACACTGTGCACCACAAATTAATTCCAGCAGCAGCACCGGTGTTCAAGTCTCATTTTTCACTGTCACATGTGTGGTTTTAGTGTCAGAAGTGGATCATCTAAGCCCTTCCCTCCCCCTGCTTTCCATTCCAATAGTGGGGCCATCATCCTGTGCCATAATCAACAACCCTGGAAAATACTGAGGTGTGGATCTGAATATAATTTTATGTATCAAACAGGTATATACCTTCAGATCCCATGTAAAGCTCAGATCAGGCAGTCCTATGACATGCTCCACACAGCTTTAGCTGGGGAGGAATGGCATTAAGAAACAAAAAGTGTTGATGAAAGTCTAGATAAGAAAAAAATGAAGCTTCCCTGAGCCATATAATTAAATACCACTAGGCTTAATTCATTTTCCTGGAAGACATCCCAATTAAGTGGATTTTCTAATTAAGGATATCCTGATTACCTACTGAGGTGTCTGTAGCATTCAAGTGCCATTAAAAATAAAACAGAAGAGAGACAAGAAATGTGCTTCCTAGGCCTTGCCCCTTCAGAAACATAGTATGGCTCAGCTGTTAATGAAAGTTAAAGCAGGGACATGGTTTTTTCCAGATTGATCTGTGCTGGTAATTGCAGAGTGAATAAGAATAATGATAACCACGAGGTCAAACTACCCTTCACTTTCAAATGTAATTCCACATGAACTAATGAGAACTGGACCTGCTGTAACCGAGCAAAATCAAAACTTCAGGAACAAAGAGCCTTGAAAAGACAGGCTGTTTAATTTCAAGAGAGCTGACATTTTCAGTCCATTTTTGTCACAGATGCTCCTGTCAAGATTTGCTTGCTTTAAAAACGTGGAGCAATTAAAACCCAGCTAATGTTGGGTGAGCTGCCTTGAAACACTAAGCTAAGTCTGGCTTTACCAAATGCAAGTTAACTCACATCACTTCACTTCCCTGGATTCCAGCCTGCAGCTGATGTCCTGCTTTGGCACAGAAAGCTGCTGCTCACACGGTTCTGGGTCTATATTTAATAGTGCTTGGTGTGACCTTTTTCTATGGAAGATGTGGGCTGAGGCTTCCTGATATCAGAACACTAATTTTGAAGTATTTTTTTAGAGCTTACTATGTAGCTGTGCTTGCCTTTCTAATGGCAAGCTCTATACCCAAGAATATACCAGTGCTCACTTTGGGCTGCACTTCCAAGATACAGTCCTTTCCCATGTGCTCCAGAGGACTCAGCCTTTCAGTAATATTATGTCAGCTGAAACATACAAATAATTTTAAAAGTGTCCCTGTGCATTGTCTTTGTATTTCAGAAGAAGTGAAGTTCAATGGCTTGTGGCAGCAGAAACTTAGCAGCTGTATTCCTGCATTTTACATTCTTCTATTTGTGTTCCTACTCCCCAAACACAAAATCAGAGACCAAGGTGTTATTCTTTGGTAGTGCCAGGTAGACACACACTGGAAATGTGAGTTGTGCTAATAAGTAAAGACATACCTCACAGAAAGACCACATAAAGCAAAAAGTGCCCCAAAGCATACTGTGCATGGGGCTGTGAAATGCTACCAGAAGCTCTTTAATATCATGGATGGGTGCCTTTCTAAAAAGCCATCATGACTTTAATGCCTCCTTAGTCCAGGGGAGTTGCCAGTAATCAGGAGCTTTGCAAGACAAAAGGGAAAAAGGCTTACTCATGTTTTTTAAGAAAAGCTGCCAAGAAGTACAAGTCTGCATTACAGCCATGTGAGAGAGGCTTGGCACAGATCAAACAGCTTTATTAGGAAGGATCTTGATATTCCATGAAGCCTTTGCACAGCAGGTAGCCCACACAGATATCAGACAGTGCTGAGACACAGAGGTTGGTGTTCTGATGCTTTCATACAGTGTCCCCAAAGGTCACACAACCATCCAGAGAGCTCAGGCACTGCTGGCTGCCAAAAACTGCTGGCCAAGATCCATCTACAGCAACCCTATGAGACACAGCATCCTCAAGGAATGGGCAGGAACGAGTTAAAAAGTAGGAAGAAGCAACAAGAAGTTATGAAGTGTTTCGCTCTTTAACAGGTTCTCTCGACTGACACCAAGCAAACAGTGAAGATAAATGTAAAAACTCTGATTACATAAGGAAGAAATCGAATTGGACAACAAAAAAAAGGCTTACAGATGTCTGGAAGGCACAGACTCCAGCAGGATAGATTGGTCAGCAGCACCACGAAGTGATCTAATGCTGTGACTGATCTTGTCCCATTATCTGACCTGGCACCTGGTGTTAGTGTACAACAGACAGCACAAAGCAGGAGAC
>JAWWES010000042.1:4745403-4781881 GCA_035583135.1 Lophotriccus pileatus
TGCTGTGACTGATCTTGTCCCATTATCTGACCTGGCACCTGGTGTTAGTGTACAACAGACAGCACAAAGCAGGAGACAGGAGCATCACAGGTCTGGTATCTGATGGATAACAGACTTGTACAGCAGGTCATGCAACTAAGGGACAGCTGCTTAAAAAATAATAATAATTGAAAAAATCAATAATTGCAAACAGCAATGCTGTGGAGCAGAAATTATATACTTAGGTGACTTAGCACCAGCTAAAGAAAGAATCAATGCTGGTACTATTCCTCACCACCTACTCACTTGGCAAAACACACCAACACAGTGAGAATCCTCAAGCAAACAGTTGCTGAGAGTCTCTGCTCACCCACACCGTCAGGGTGCAGCCAGTCCCTCGTACGGAGCAACCTCGAGAATTTGCACTGCCTGTTCCACTGCGCTTTCTTTTTCTGGCTGAGCACTAATTAGTTCTGATCCTTTGTTTTCAGCTTGAAGTGGAAAAAAAAATGAGTTGTTCTTTGCAGCCTTAAAACATTACTTTTGTTTCTAATCTGAAGGGGCAGAGTTTATCCCTCTCCTGCAGAGTGTGTGGCCTCAGCCTGTGTTTGCCTTTCAACACACTTTCTGACCAGCACCCAGGGCAGCTCCTGGCCTACCTGATTTCCTTCTTTACTGTGTTTTGGTTTTGTTTTTTAATAAGAAAGATAAAAAAGTAGTTAAGTAGAATGACATATTGCTGAAATCCCCTCCCCATAGTTTATCTTTCAAGTGCAGACAGAGATGCACCAAACAATTTAACAACCAAGGAAAACCACCTACTGCAGCCGTAGATTTACAATGGAATGATTTAATTTCTTGAATTAATGACTGCTGAATCTCATTTTCCTGTCAGCACAAAAACAAAATCCCAAAGCTTATCTTTTCCCTCTGTGTATTTGTGAGTGTCTGTCCGTGACTTAAGGATAAAAAAAAAAAGCACTCAAGTCAGAGCACCTGTACAGAAGACAGTGAAAAAGGACATTTCTTCTTGCATGCACAGACTCAAGCACTGAAAATATCTTTAAAAAAATAGCAGTGGAAAACATGTCTTTGCCTGTCTAAACTAAACATTGCTAGAGAACCAGTTGCTTTAAAGGCCAGCCTGACCACAGAATAAAAGTATAGTTAAATTCCAAGAAATGGACAGGACCTTAGGAATAGCTTAGTTTAAGTGGAAAGGACAACAACAACTTCATGCACTTCAAGCTCTATCTTTGCATAGATTTGAATGAAGAAGTGGAAGAGAAGGTCATGGCATCTCTGAAGAAAGAAGTGAGCAGAGCTGGGGGCTTTTTTTCCCCACTCTGTGCAGGAAACTCTCAGAGAGGCAGATGGCAGGTCCTTGTTTTCCAAGCTAACCCTGCTGTAACAGAGCATCTTTTTATCCACAGCGTTAGTCCCAGATACATAAATATGTTCAAGCCTTTCTCCTCTACTCAGTTTGAGCTTCTTATCTCTAAAGATTTTCCTGAAGCCTTGGAAAGAAGCCTTTCCTATTGAAAAGCCAGAGAGCTTTCCAAGGAGACGAGTCAATGCTCCCATCTTCATCCCAACCAAGTCCTATCTCCTCTCAAACCTGACAAACCCCAGCTTCCCTAATCATATCTCATCACAGATGTAATCAGCATAGGGTGACAGAGCTTTGAATACTTGTGCTTTTTCTATTTTAAAATTCATAAGACTACTTTGAAACGAGGGCAGAACCCAAACCTACAGCCTTTGTGAATGAACATGTTGATACAGGACAGGTTTTCCTGGCTGTCAGGATAAAGGCTGCTTCTCTGGAGCACTGAGGGATGATTTATTGCTGGGGCTGAGATATTTATGAACAGCAATCACAGACATCTGGGGGGTCAGGCAATTCCACTGCTTGCTGGTCGGGGCCTCTTGGCACACAGAGCAGAGCAGTTTAGGAGCACATTACACTGCTTGTGTTTCATTTCACTCTTTCAGCAGCTGAACAATTTGCAAAATTACGATTCATTCACTCCTTGACTGTTTCTGTGTGAAGCAGTACGTGGTAATGACTGACAAACCACATGCAGAGACTCCCTTCCCTGTCTGTGTTGTTTAATCAGGGTCAGAGCTGTTGGTGCCAGAGCAGGGGGAGCTGGAGCAGCAACTCCTCGCCCAGGACAAAACTGGTGCGTCCAAATCCTTGGGAGACCGTGCCAAACACCACCTTGAGGGAACAAAACCCAAGTGTTGAAGTAAAACAGTGAACAGCAATCAGGGCACGGAGCCAGGCAAGGCTTAAGCTCCAGCTTGTGGCTCTGACACAGTTTGATTTGGGAGTAGAGCATTAGCCTGTAAATTGTATATAAAATGCCTATAAAAGAAACTCACTCACCCTAATCTTAAATGTGCTCTGAGGCTTCACATCACTGTTATGTAAAACTTGCTGAGATCTTTATCTGTAATGTGCTGTGTACAGTGAGTTCCAATTACTAATAGTATCATTAAAAAATAATTAGCTGGAATAAAAATGCTGTCTGTTGGCAGAGTGCTTGAGTTGTCTGTGGCATCTTCCAGTGACTCAACATGAATTTTATGAAACTACCTTTCCAGTAAATCTGCCTGTGTTAATTAGAGAGACTGAAAGAGCTTTCATCCTGGGGGCAGAGCAGCAAAGGGTGACCCTTGGTGAATGCTCTCAACAACTCCATCCTGAGGACCTTTGCCTCTGGTTTTTGACACCTGAAGTAAAACTACAGGAAAACAGAGTATGCAACCACTAATGGCTAATTAGGGTGCCTTCATTGCATCTCTGCCAACCCTGACACATATTTGCAGACCTAAAATGATAAATAAAGAACAGTACATAGTTGGGGGGGGGAGGTGTGGAATGTGCTAATGGGATTTGGAAAAATCCATTCTAATGACTGCATGAACCCATCAGAAGGCTTCTTACTGGAACTGTTCACCAGTTAATGTCTGCCTTTGGTTCTGGACTTCAGCCAGGCATGAAAAAGGACACACTTTTGACCAGACTGACAAGTAAATATTTAGGTATATGAGGATGCACTGTTAATTCTAGTCTAGTAGCAGTGCAACAACCAGTGCAGATGCTTGAGGATGAATTAATAAAGAAACCCACAAGCTTTCTGACTGTCATTTTGAACACTCACTTAAAGCTTTCAGGGAGTTATTTTGAAGTTATACTTTGACCTGCAGCCTATAGTTTGGTGGAAAAAAATCCCAACCCAACAAAATAAAAAGAAAAAAGAGGTGAGTGCTTGATAAAGGTGTCACTTGGAACAAATCCTGAGCTTCTGTAAAAAGTCATTAGGAGGTTGATACACTACAAAGGGCAAGAATAGCTGTGGTTGACCAACTGATTAATTAGCTAAAATATTACACAGGGAAATTACAAAACAGAGTGCAGAGAAACAAAGCAGCATAATTGGTTTAAAAATTCAATTAAAAATAAAGAAGAGAGATCAGTATTCACCCAAGCTCTGGAAAACACTGCTATGGAAACCACTGCTTTTTGTGCTAAAGTAAAAATTCTCAACCTATTGCTGTAAACTGGCCCTCATTTTACAGGTCTGCTTGTTTTGTTTCTTTCTTAGCTCTTAACAGGGCAGGGAAAGTAGGCACAAAGTTAAAAAAACTGGGTCATGAGACTCATTCAAAAGAGAACTCATGGCATTAAAATAAGGGTTACCCATTCTCCACACAACACAACTAAGCAGCATCCAAATTTGGGTGATACTGAACACAAAAGTCAGTAAATTCAGAGCATTGTCAGAAGACAGAGAAGACACTGAGCAGTGAGTGAATTAACACCAGCTCTTCCCCCAGACTGTATCTTTCAGAAATGCTGGTTTCTCACCACAAATCTCAGCAGGGGGAAGACAGAAGGGGGCACCAAGGCCCAGAAATGTCTCCCACATGACTGAATTACAGCTGCTCTTCCCTCAGCTGAGAGAAGCCCCAAAAACCTTCCACGGCTCAGTTCGCTGTCTGCAAATCACGTGGAGATGGTTTGATTTGTGTAAAAGTGCAAACTGATTCATTCAGCTCAAACCCCCAGATTCCAAATCTGCATGAATGTCTCCTGCACATCAGTCAGGTTGGTGTGTTCTGTACCTGCTAGGAAAAGGAAAGGAACACAGCTTTTGAACTTCCAGGTGTTACAAGTCTAATAAATAATCTAAACTCAGGGATTTAGCTGGCCTTTCTGATGAGTTATTTTGGTTTGAGCAGGACAATAGTTTCTTTGTGTATGTGAATATTATTTATCCTTCATATTAGTCTAACAATACACCCAGTGTTTACAAACACCTGTCAAAAGGGATGCTCATTGATTACAAAGAGGAATACACAGATGATGACTTGTATATACACAAACTACCACGGTAATTATTCATATGCTAAACTTCCACAACAGACACAACTCACATCTTTTGCTGAAGGGTTAAAAAAAAATTTAAAAAAGTACTAATTAGTTATTAATGCCTTGCATGTTTTGATACTCCACGTCAAAGACAGGAAACTGGCTGTTTATAATTTGTGGAACAAATCTTTGCAGCTGTCACAATATGCCAGCCTGGCTGATGATTTTTCCTTTCAAAACAAAGCAGCCAGCACGATGCAGCAGTGACAAAGGGAAATGCTAATTCACAGGAGCAATGGTCTAAAACCACTCTGCTGGGATGGGGTGAGAGGAGCTTTTCAGTGGTGCCCATCAGCAGCAGCCTCAGCCCTGCTGCAGCAAAGCACAGGGAAAAGCACTTCTGAATCACCGTGGTCCTGCTCCAGGGTAAGTTCCCTGCTGGAGCAGGGTGTTACAGGGCACCCACCACCCTGTCCTTCGGCTTTTGGGATTAACAAAACACAAACCCTTGGAGTTTACTGAGCTCGAATTTCCCACGGGAAGGACAGCCCGTGTGTGTCTGTTTCTTAAAGCATTTCACATGATGGCAGTAAGTTTTTCCAGAACATCATTCAGAGCAGCTGCTGATCCAGCAATGAGTTTGCTGAAGCTTTCATTTAAAAGCAGATCTCGAGGAAAACCCTTTCTGCTCAAGTGCATTTTCTCAACAACTTCTGTTTTCCCTAATGTTTATTACTGAACTGCCTCAACCTGAGGCTTCAATATTGGCCCTCTGACAATGAGCTGATGCCAAGTGGAAAGGCTGACTAGGACAAAAATTCCTAAATGGGAACCAAAGGGGAGAAAATAAAGCACATACATATGATGTAAATATTAAGTATTTTACATCAAGTGAATCTAATTCTAAGTATTCAACCTGGACCTTGGAAAACCATTAGAAACAGGCCCTTGGAAAGCATTATGTTATGGACAATGACATACAAGCAGCCAGTGGGAAACATGGTCAGGATTAACACAGAGGAAGCTGGAAATCATTCAAACACAGACATTTTTCTCAACCTCAAAGACTTTATAATGCACAAAGGTGCAAACTTTTGTGAAAGGGGAGCCTCGTGCCTCATTTTTGCACAGAAGTTCACACCAACCTTCCCCTCAAAACCAAACAACTCCATGAACAGTACTGAAAATAATGATTGGGCAAAACTGTCAGGATTTGAACAGCAAGATAAAGAAGGACAGGGGAGATTTGAGTTTCTGCCTGTTTTCTAGCAGTCTAATGGGGAGTTAGAGATGGGTTTCATCTCTCAGGAGGGACAGGAGCAGTGCCCTGGCAGTGCAGCCTGGTGACCTTTCTTGGGGAGCAGCTTTAACCACACAGCCAAAGCATTTCAAGGTGGCATCATTTGCATTCCTAAACGGTTCTCTTGAATGGGAATGAGCTGAAACACGTTTAAATGCTCCAATATATTCAGGCCCACAGGTGTAGACAGCACCTCAACCTCCTCCACAGCACCCCTCTTGCCATTTCCAGCAGCGGTAGAGTCTCCTCTCTTGGGACCCCTAGCAAAAATATTTGATTTATATGAGCAAGCAGGAAATTAAGCCATGCTTGCCTGACCCCAGGATCCTGTCCCCCAACACCACATTCAGTGTATGATCCCATAACTATTACACCTTGAGCAGAATTCAGGTGTTGCCCTGCAACCAGCTAACCAAGGATAGCACAGCAGCTTTTGTGCCAAGGTTGCAATTCAAGTATTTAAAAGTGATTATAACAGACTTTTTGATTTACAGATGTGCTTCCACCTGGTTAGATGACAAACAAAATGAAAAGGAACTGGCTAGTTTAACCGAAACAAAGTACCAGGATATTAAGCAGGGTCCTTTGAATACATTTGGGCTTTTCCATTTTAATAATTTCTCTGCAGTAAGAGGATTTCTGCAGCTGTTTACCTTGAAATCTAAAACTATCTCAAGCTTTGCTCCATAGAGGATCTTCTATTTCTGTGCAAAATAAAAGATCTTTTTTCTCATGTCACACTTATTGAACGTCTCTGAACTCAAGGACGGGAAGAATCTATGTAGGAATGAAAAAACCCGAATGGTTTATAACATGAAATGACCTTGTGGGAATTTTCTATATAAAATGCATAATAATCTGCTTTTACACACCTGGCTTATACATCAGCTGGTTGGCTTTAAGCTTTAATTCCTAAAGCTCTCAAGATAACAACTCTCTGTATTTCTGGCTAAGTCTCCACATTTATCTCTCAATATTCCTCCCAAACACTCAAAGTCCAAAAACGGAACTGATTTGGGCATCAATCAGTGACCACTTGCCTTGGAAATCTTTGATAGTTTGCTTTTTTCGACTGTCTTTATGAAACATGCTGGAGAAACTGGCCAGGAATCTTCTCCTAATCTTGATTACTGTATCTATTCATTTTCTGATTTAACCCCTGAATTCCTAGAGTACATGCATTAAGTGAGTTTAGACTCCTCTTGATCAGGAAGCCTGAGCAGCCCAGGAAAAACTGTAGGAACAGCAAAGTCCTGGGAAAGTTAGGGAGGGAGAATTAAAAGAAATTTAACATTAAAGGTGTGATTGTCCTTTGAAGAAGAGAACAAGAGGAAGAAAAAGTTAATTAGGCATTATAGGAGTGGTTCATCTGCCTCATTTGGGGATCCCTTTAGAGTCTGAGCACTAATATAATTTATAGCAGACAGATCCTCACTCATTGCAGACTGGCTGGAGGTTTCACATGGACCACCAGGCAGCCTTGGCTTGATCTGAGCCTTCAGATGCTCCCCCAGGAGGTGTCTGCACCAATGCTCTGTACACATGAAAGGTTCCACACTCCCCCTGCAATCCTCAGCTGGGGCTCTGCTCTCTTCCACACTGCTAAATGTAATTAGAATTTAGCAAAGAGTTCATAATTGATTTAATTGCTGCTGCTCCTGTCTTCAGGAAAACAGCTGAAACCAGATCATTAACCCCTCAGCCCTCTTCTCTCTCTGGGTTTATCCAGTGGCATTTCTCAGTTTTATTTTGTTTTGTAAATGCTGAAATCTTAAGAACTACTTCACGTGCTGTGTGAGTGTCTGCACTGATCGGGGCTCTGAAACCCACCTTCACAGAAGCCCTGTCCTCAGCAGCTGCTGTTCCTCCCTTGGAGTCACCAGTTGAACCCAACTCTTCACTCCCTTTTCCCCTCCAGAAATTCCTGCTTTAGGTCTGTGTAACCTGGGTCTCACCTCCAACCTTACTGTGTCAGGTGCACGTTTCTCATCCCACACAACTCCCCAGCTCCAGATACTCCTGCAGAAATGCAGGTACTGATAGGAAATAATGACTTGGACACTAGAAGGGTAACCCCTGAGCTGAAACTTAATTTCCTTCCTCATTACTCAAGCATCAAAAGATTGAATCTTGGAAAATTTCGCAGAAAGAGGACAACGAATGGGTGCAAACATAACTGATGGGAATTCATTGAAGACTCTGGATGAATATTCATGGGAAAATATTTCTGCATTGTTTGCCTAGCTCTAATTGTGTTCATTAAAGAAAAGCTTCATTAGTGAAGGCAAGAGCATATTGTTGTGCACAGCAATGAAGAAAATACAACCCCAGAAATAGCACTTACTGTTTTTTTGAGCAGTGTTTGCAGGTTTGTCAGTTACTGGTAACAAAGGAAACATTTCAGAGTTATAATGAGCTCAAATGCTCACAACATTAACAATTCAAATTCATAAAAGGGATAGGCACAGTTCAAGCTTCTTGCAAAACAAACTAACACCAAAAATACTGGGATTGAATTCTAAGGGAAAGGGTTAGACTCTTGGAGCAGCTAATGGATGAATAATAGAACCACTGCCACGCATTAGGGTTGACGTGCATCACTGCCCGATGATGGATGACTTCTCAGCGTTTGTGAATATGTTTCCATCTCATTGCTGAGGCACAAAAGGTATGTTCTCTTGTCTTAGTGCCAGCTAACAGAAGAGGGCTCTGTTTTTCAGCAAAAAACCTCCTCGGTTCTGCAAACCCCCAGCACGTCCCAGCACCCTGCACAGAGCTGGGTAATTCCTGGGCAAAACCAGGGCTCCTTCCTCCGAGAAACACTCCACCTTTCCCTGTCCTTAACAGCGCATCAGGATTCCCCCTCTGGTCCCGTTTTGGGCAGACTGCCCAGCAGTTCCACGCTGAGATGCTGAGTTCTTCCCATATGTGGTGTGTCCCTCCTGGAGACCTCCCTCCATCCTGAAGAGAGAACCGAGTCCAGTCTGGAGCGGTGCCCGACACGAGGCACTGCAGTGCTTGTGTGGCAATAATCAGACTAATCTGCAGACTGATGGTTCAGGGAAGCTCAGCTCAGGGGACATTGCACATCCTTCATCAATAAAAAAAGAGCTGATAACACTTGTCTCCTTCACGGGTTTGGGAAGATTAAACACAACAGGAGCCCCTGTTACAGCGTTAGGGCCACACAGGCACCGTGGTGACAGATCATCTTTGATAAACATTTAATGGGATGGCCGGGAAGTCAGCCAGGGATTTTATGTAAAGCACAGTAAGTTTTGACTGGAAGTGTCTGCCTCAGAAATGCCCTCAGCCTTGCTATCAAAGGTTTATGTGAGGAGAAGCTTGCAGTACCCTGCACATACCTGAGAGAGGGATAAGTGTCCTGAATCCAAAGCTGCAACTCACTTACACGAAATAATTTTGCTACCTCCTTTGCTTTAGCAAACAGCATTTCAGGGAGAAACATCCACTATCATTAGCAGGTTTCAAATAAATGAGATAAATGCATTGCATTTTTGCCTTCTCTCACATGCTCCCCTGAGATTTATGATCCAGTTTTCATCTACATACAGCTCACTGCAAAAAAGAAAAAGAAAGCCCTTTCAAATAGCAGATTAATATTTTTTTGGAGTGGATATTTGCTGTCTATGCATATCTGTCATATTAATGTGTGGTTTTGTACTTTTATACTGTTTCTTTGTGTAACTGGCCTCTCTGAAGGGTGATTCTGTGTTCCCCCCCTCCCCCAGAATGGCTTATTATCTAGGATAAACACTACCCAGTGAAAAGTTGTTCCTGCCCACAGTGGGGATTTAGAACTAGATGATCTTTAATGCCCCTTCAACTCAAACCATTCTCTGGCTTCTCTCTCTTCTCTCTCAATTTTCCTTGCTGAGAATCTAGATGTTTGCCTTTATAATTTACATTTCCCATATTTTTCAGGGTTTGGACACATTACTTTTATTTGTTCACAATATGTCAGCTTATGCCAGTTATACAATAATTTGATACCACTTTTGCTTCTCCTCCTTCCAGCCACCACTGCAAACAGAGCACCTCTAGAGCCTCTCAATGACACAGAGCTCATATAAAACCACACAAAAGATCCCCCCTCGAATATTTATTTATTTATGGAAAGGCTGTGAAAGGAATTTGAATAAGGGCATTGTGAGGCAGTGTTACTGCTGCTCCCTTAATTTCCCCCGTTATTTCTGCTCACACACACAGAAGGTTCAGTCTGGAGGAATCAGAATTTCTGGGGTATGTGGTCCCTCTGCCTGGATCCAACCCCACTGCTGACACAGGGCCAGCTCTCATTCCAGCCCACTTCAGAAGAGACAGCAAGAAGGATGAAGCTTCAACATTTTTTTAATAATACTTTCTTTTATGTACTCTAGCAGATGAGAGCTTTCTTTTTCCTTTCTTTTTTTTTTTTTAAGCTGTATATGAGAATGCCTCTGTGTTCAACAGTTCCTGTTCCTGACAAATGGCAACGTTCCCACTTCAATTTATTTTGATGTGTGTGTTAAGTCATGACAGGTATCCATCCTTGCCAACTAGCTCTGGCATGAAAATAAGGAGGCCCAGGAGAGTAACAGTATTTCAAGTAGTAAATAATATCAATGGAATTTGAAAGGAAAAAAGATAAGCCTGAATTTTCTGTTGAAGAATACCCAGATGGAAGAGACGCAACACAGACTGAATTAGAGCTTCTCTGATTGTAAGAGCCAATCAGCTGCTCTCAATTAACAGTGAGCAAAAAACCAGTGTGGCAGACAGAATGGAATTAATTGATATTGCTGTTATATTTGCTTCCAGAAATCAGCTCTGCCTGCTTTCAGCCAACTGAGAAGATCCTGACTTGCACTACCACGTTGCCCCACGGGCTCTCAGCTCACCTGTTCCCTGAAATCCTGCCAGGACTGACGGGGTTCACAGGGAAGACAAACTCTGACGTGCTCCTGTCCACGGGTGGCATTTGCTCCACACCCATCAGGTGCAGACAACACAATCAGGGATGAACCCACCAGTGTTACAGGAGAACCAAACACAGAGCAGGACCCTGCTGTTCTCTCCCAGCCCGGACAAGTTGGAGCCAATGTCAGACAGGGAAGAGGCCTGAGGAGGACCTTTGAAAATATATGACACAGTTTGGGGAGTTTCCCTCCCCCTGGGATGCGTCAGGGCACTCTCCTGATGGGCAGATCTCAGATCTCTTCTGACTCCACCAAATGTGAGTGAATCAATAAGGATGTCTACAAGATAAGCCTGTGAGGGGGATTCAGCTCTGCCACATACATGGAAAAATGCAAATAAACACACCAATAAAGATCACATAAACAGCCCAACAGCATTCACTCAGCCTCTGGGGTACCCAGTGGTAATTCAGCCCTCCAACATAATGAAGAGAACAGAACCCAAACTGCACAGCACAGCAGAGTACATAAATATACTCACTGCAGGTAAGGAAGTTGTAATTATTTTTGCTGGGGCTATATGTAACACCACTTGAAGTTGGATTAGGTGTCTCTTCCTGACAGAAATATCACCAGACAAAAATCAATAAAGCTGTTAAAGACCCCAGCAGATTTATCACCTCCATATTACACCTGATATTTCCACATGTCCCTCTCTAAAGTGCAAGCTTTTGTCTACTGGCATTTTCCAAATGTGCGAAGTTAAAACGATTCAAAAGCCAGCAGTGCAGGAAAAGGGAGGCTTCATGGTTAAATCAAATTAGACTCACATTACCTGAACACAACGGGAACACGTTCCAACAATTACTTTTTGACATACTAATCTATGAATTGAACATTCAATTGCAGCAATTTAAAATGGCTGCTTTAGCTGATCTGTGCATGTTGGAAAAATAATCAGCTAAGGTTGGGTGGGTTCCTGGATGGATAGTGGGAATTTCCACCCTCAGGACAACCTCTAAAATCATATCAGTGAAAAAGAAGAGTGAAAAAATGTATATAAACCACCATGGTCTTAATTATGTTTTTTTTTCCCCACTAGATCCAGCCTATGGACACTATGGAAGAGATCACCCCAGACAAGACCTGCAGTCCCAACCTCATCCCAACATGCTGCTCAGGTGAGAAAATCCATTAATATTGCCATAACAAGTGGCAATACTAAATGCTGCCCTAATAATACAAACACTGGCATTGACACCCAGACTCCAGATGCAATCAGGATGCTAATTAAAGTGCACCTCACTGTGAAAACCAAACCCCACTTAAAAATGATTAGAGACTAAGAAGGAGAAAGTGTACATAAGAATTAGGGCAGAGAAAAGAAGGGTTTTCTGCTTTTACGGCTGGAGAATGAAGACACGACAAGGTCGAGAACTGAATGGTCCCTTAATCTACAGAATATTTTTGCTGAAAGAATTGTTCAGATGATCTTCCAGCAATCCTGTCTATCTTCCCTCATTTTCAGCCCTATGTTATACATAGTACATGGATTTTTGAATGCCTTCTCCAAGAGCTTTCTTTGTTGAAAGAATTCTGTTAAGCTCAGTATGCGGGAGGAAGGTGTCACAAATATTAGCCAGCCCATAAGAAGGAAAAAAAGAGGTTAAAGGTAATAAAGCATAAAGTGAAATAAATAATGAGAGGGAAAAAAAAATCAATTTAAAATGAAGCTAAAATATAAAGTCCTCTAATCTCCAGAATTTAATGTAATTTATACTCCTAATGATCACATACTCCTTTCTTATTGCACTTCCTCTATTTAACTGATATTGGAGGTGTCCCAAATATAATTTCCCTACATTGGTGCCAACACAAGGAAGCTCAGCTTCAGTAGTTTCCCCAAAACAACTTCCTATTATCATCTTTCCAGTTCCAATGATGCAGTCCTGCCCATAACACAATATGGATGGCTTCTCATTTGTATGCACAGCTTCTGTATTGCAGAAGCAGTCCAGGATCACATCCAAAAGTCTTATGGGCTTTTTATAGCTACAGTACATTTGATTTACAGTTACTCCAGCAAACTGTTGTACTCATTACCATTGTAAGTCGAGGCACTTATATCCTTTTTGCTTTTCATGCCCCTTGTATTATTGCAACTTTAAGAGGCTCCAGTGATAGATCACTGACGAAAAAATTCAGACTCATATTTTCAGCTTATAATTATCTCATTTGAAGACAGAGAGTATTTCCTGGCCACAATGTGGCCAAAGGACTGTTTTCAGTATTGATACTAAAATTTATGCAAAACACTCCTTTTTGCTACCAAAAAAACTCCCCAAACCAAAAAAAAAAC
Source organism: Lophotriccus pileatus (assembly GCA_035583135.1). NCBI lineage: Eukaryota > Metazoa > Chordata > Aves > Passeriformes > Tyrannidae > Lophotriccus > Lophotriccus pileatus. Next base: position 4,758,342 of record JAWWES010000042.1, read on the forward strand.
ACCCCACCATAAATCATTTGAGTGATTGAGTAACAGTTCCTAAAACACTTAATACTATGGCATTTTGGTATCCCAAAGCAAATTCCAGCAACTTGAACTGCATTTAATTGCACTAATGTTTATCTTAGATTTATGGGAACATCTGTATCCACAAGGGAAATTATTTTGGTAATTAGAAGGCAGGTAAGCTTTTGTTTGATTACCTGACAGGGTCAAGGATTAGAAAGTAACATATCCTGACACGAAGAGATCTGAATAATAAAAAACGCAAGCAAATCTATGGAACACCTTTGCACACCTATACTGACTCAGTTTTTAATTAGCTCACCTTAACTTCATTACTACAGCAAGGAATTCCATGTACTCTAATTTATGATTGCTCTTGTCAAGAAGCCAAGAAAGGAAAGTGTAGAACAGATGACTCAACAGTGTCAACAGTCCACCTGTTTGAATCCAAAAGATTTGTTCTAGTAAAAGTTTTCCAGGCAGTAACCTAAAGAGATGATTAAAATAAAAAGTTCTCAGAGTTTTTCTTTTTTCTTTCGACTCAGCCTTCAGGAGTCACAGATCTTGTCAACAGTCAGGGAGATCATGAGCTCCAAGTCCCAGAAATGACGTGCATGCGGGATTTTAAAGCGCTTTTGAAGGAAGGTCTTCACTCCATTGTGATTGCAAGACAATGCCCCCAAATTAAGGCCTGATGGATGCTTAGGAGGGTTTTTCCTTTTTACCTTCAAGTGTAAGTAACGCTATTCTTACACACACACACTGATTACAGATTCAAAGCTGCTACAATGGTTAGCAGTTAACCAAGCCTCCTTTGCAGATTTTCATTTGGCTCCAATTCACAGGCAGAACCCATGGCTGGGAACACGACACACACTTCAAGGTTATTTTCAGAGCCTTCGTAATTTCACCTCAGATTTTGATCAAGAAATGACTCCTTTTTTTTTTTTTTTCTTATTCCCCAGAAGAAAAAAAAAATTAGTCACCTTTGAAATCACTGGTACCCTTGAAGAAATCTTTACTTTAAAAAAAGAATTATAATAGCAAGGTCTACACCTCAGTCTTTAAGAATAATTAGGATGTGTAGGGATTTCAAAATGATGTTCAGATGCATATTTATCATAGCCAAGTTAATTAGCACTCTTCACTAAGGACAAAATAATTAAACTAGTCATGTTTAATGAAATTTCAATGATAGTTGAGGTCTCCGAGTAGGAAATCTAAAATACATTAGTCGGACTGATTTGTTACTAGTTGGATTTTTACTAATTAAATGTCCTTTCTCGATTTATGTTGAACTCCCTTTTCCATTTCTACTGCCATAAAATAAAGGCATCAGAATCTCCCAGCCACTTCTTTTGCTGCCTGCAAAGCTACTTCAAAATTTCACACTTAACTGTGATTTTTAGCAAAGCATTTATTTTTACAGGCATATTTTTTGCATTCATTTTAATTATTCCCAGGCATTCAGAAAACTTCTCCAGGCTGTATCAAAATCCCAGGTGTGGGGTGAACCATCTTTCTCCCTCTTTGTGTGGTATTGCCTCACCTCTCCACAGCTGGGATGCTCCCATGCATATTTTACAGTGGGGGATCATATAATTACCTACCCAAACTGCCTCTGTCCCATCTGGTATTTATTTAAATCAGGTGTCAGTGTTAAAAACAGACTCGAAGTCGACCCTGCTTTGATTTCTATCAACTCTGCACCGTCTCAGGCCGTGGCATTGCAGGGACAAATGGCGGTGAGTTACAGCACAGGCATTTTCTAAGGAGCTCAAGCAATCACCAACTGGCTCTGCTCATCCATCCTCCCCCTCCTCGGGTGCTTTTTAAGGATGGGAAGAAGGGATCCAGTTTGGGGACTGTGTAACAATGAAGCCAGAGCTAAAGGACTGCGCCCTCCCCCCTGTTTTCCCCTGTCTAGAGGCAGAATTAAAAAGAGTTTCTGAGCCATCACCTGCTCCTTCTCTCCACGGCACTCGTGCACCACGTGGTGCTGCTCTCCCAGCTGGAGCTGGAGGAGACCAGGGGCACCACGAGCGTGGTTTGGATCCAAGGTCATTTGAGATGTGTCATTTCTCCATTCAGACAGCGTGGCTGGCCTCCTATGAATAAGGCCTGGACTCAGATCAAGTTCCCTGCTAATTAGGAGATACAATCAGACCAGATCTTTCTTCTTCCTGAGGCGTGAAAAGCAGTGGCCCAGCAACTGGTTATGACACGACTCTGCTTTAGTGCAGAACCATCCCTTCAGAAAACACTGACTGGTGCAAAAAATAGAATTCAATACTGCTGCAAGACAACTATTTCAGACAGGCTTATTGATCTGTTGATTATCTTTTTGTAATAAACAGATATTTTTGGTTGTCACACGGCGTTCATGAATCTGTTGGCTTTTAAAATCACATCTATCTCTGTACCGGTACAAGATATATAGAAATGACTAAACAGAGGAGCCCAGCATTGATTTAGTGGCTTTTACTTCCGTACAACAGATTTGTTTTCAAGAGCTTTAGATATTTTGACAAAATTTTTCCTAGTGGTTTAAAAGCGTTATTTCTGCCTTCCTGCACGGCGCTGACAAGTGGGCTGTGAGGACATGGCACGAAGCAAACAGTTCCTGCACGTGCTCTCACAGAGCAGAGAATCATCAGCATGGTTAAAGCTCAGTCACTGACAAAAAAACCTGCTCATTCCTCCTGGCAAATCATTTTTGGGCCTCACCTTCGTACTTGCATCGAGAGGATGGTACCCCTTGATACTGAGATGTGCTACTGTTAACCTGGTGAATTCCTTTGAAGGTTTTAATCCTGAGTATCCAGCAAGATGATATAGTCCTGTTAGATAAGCTGGAAGGTCTGAAGGATAGGCTGTGCCAGAGAAGTTGCCCAAGCAAGAAAGCAAAGCAGCCAAAGCAGCCAAAGCAGCCAAAGCAGCCAAAGCAGCCAAGGGTACCAAAGCTTCTCTCAGACAGAAGGGAGTCGGGCCTGACTCTCAGGGAAACAGAGCTCTGGGAGCTCCCACTGGTGACTGTCACCTTGGCAGAGCACACAGGCCCTCCTGACCCCCCACAGCTGGGCAGGGGCTCAGCTGGTGAACACACAACAGCACGTGCACACATTCCCTGCTGGGGACACTTCCATGTCCCTTTTATTTATTGGGCTGTGTCTCTGACCCTCCCATCAGGCTGATCATTGCCTGCTTCCTCAGCACATGGCTGTGGCACAGTTTGTTTTATTTGATTTATTCTCTCACATATATATAACCCAACAACCCAGAAGGTCTGCAGTGTCTTACTGACATGTAAACCAGAGGGAGACATTAATACAGAGAGATTACATATGCTGGTATTTAGCTTGAGGACTCAGGAGTTTCACTGAAGCATGATTTGAAAATAATAAATGCTGTTACATGGGTGACCAGGAAGGGAGAGGCTAATCAAGATAATGCTTTGGAAAGCAGACACAGCTCTGACTCCTGCTCTACCCGAGGACTTCTTCCTTTTCATTAGTTTTTCTCTGTTGACAGAGCACTTCCACTGGGTATTGGAGTCATTCTCCAAGCACGGGCTTGGAAAAGACAGGAAAATTCTCCTCCCCTCCACCCGCACTCAGATCTGGAGGCCACAGGAACCTGTTTCATTCACAGCAAAACTAGTCATGTTGTGAAGTGTTGCCAAGTAAGTGACATATTAATTATTGAGATAATAGCAACAGAACCAAGGTCACAAAGTCTCTTAACAACACGACAAATACCTCCACGCTGGCAGGATCCATCTCTGCCAGGGGGACAAGAGTGTCACCTTAAAGGAGTTCTGTCAAAGAGGGATTGAAATTGCTGCTGCAGCTGGGAAGAATTTTTCTTCTTCTCCCTGCTAGGCACAGAGCTGCACTCTGGGTCTCATCACTCAAGCTCGAGAAATATTAATTGGCTACTGGGAACTGGGCTGGTAGAGGGACAGTCACACTGCTCAGTTTTAGTTACCACCTTCAGTGCTTTGGTTGGCACCCCCAGCTCTGTGGCACTGACCAGAGCTGCTGGAGGGGCTGCCTGTCTGCTTTAAATACAGTACACAAAACTAAATACACAACTTTGGCAAAGCAGGAGAAGATGATTTCTGGTTTTATTTCTCTGTGTTAAAAGGAGAGACTGAAAATCCCTTTACTCAGGATCTGAGTGTCAAAGACACGTCTCTTACCCAAGAGAAAACCTCACCACAACAATACAACAACAAAAAACCCCATGATTGTTTATGAAATTGAACACTGATAAATCTGAGGGTGACACACAGTCTATACAGCAAAGTGGTCCTGTGACAGCCAATTCATGGGAGCAAAGACCGTGAAGAAAGGTGACTAGTTTGGATGGTATTTGGGAGCTGAGTAAACATGTTTGGGCTTTAAGTCGGATTTTTGTGTGTTAAAACAGAAGGGGTGTTCAAGGTCAGGCTCCTGAGAGCTCTACAGTGTTCATGACATCTTTTAGCTCATGTCTTTGGTGCTGTGGGGGTGTTGAGGCCAGATGACCACCCCACAGTTTCCCCCAGTGGGCTCAGTGGTCTGTCCTGGCCCAAGATGTTGCCCCCACTGAGATGCAGCTCTGGAGGAGCAGCCCTTTCCTTCCTCTGGCCTAACCCTGGGTTAATATTGTCCCTGCTTTTGGTATTTCCTTATGTAATAACCTTCTGTCTCATCTTAAAAGTTCACAAATCCAGTAAAACCTGAAGATCTCACCAAGTTTGGCAGCTCCCCAGATCTCATAATATCTGCCACAGACACAGGAGCAAACTAATTCTTCTCTAGACAGAATTTTTTCTCCCATGCAGGGCTTTAATTTTTGTAGCTTTACCGTTGTGTGTCCTCCCTGAATCCCACCACATGCTACTGCAGCATCCACTGTCACTCTGTAAGCCAAGAGTCTTTCCAGTAAGCCAGCCAGTCCAAAGTACAAATTCATATGCAAAAATTACATTATTCCTGTAAGCAAGCTGTGTTATGAATAAAGCCTGAAGACAGAGCCCAATTCTCCATGCAAAGCCGATGTGCAAACTCCTAAATTAAAAAGAAATCTCAGGCAGGTGGAAGTGCTGTTTTGGGACCTTTCTGGGGTTGCAGTTGCCAAGGAAACTGCTTCCTTTGTGCCCAGGCAAAGGCAGTGGCTGTTTGGAACCTCATCCCAGCAATGCCTGAATATGCTGCAGCACCAGAATTGAAGGGAAACTGCTCGAAATACACCGATAAAAGAAAATATTCAAAATAAGGGCTTCCTCATGAAAACAGCAGGTCTGTGGTTGCAGACTCCCAGAGCAGGTGAGTGCCTCTTACCTTCAAAGAGGAAGGCAGAGGCACACAGGGACAGCTCTTTGCATGTGATGCACTCCAATATTTAAAAGCAATGCATAATAAACGGCAAAAATTTAAAGGATATTTCTGGCTTAAAAGGCACACACACCTCCCTGTACTTCTGACCTGTTGTTGTAGAAAGCATCAGCAGTTAAGAGAACTATCAGGAAAGAAATAAAATTCCTGTTTTATTTCTAGGAAATAAATTCTTGTTTTATTACTGCTTTTCCACTGTTTGTTCCTTGTACACAATTACCTACTTCTGGGTTTTTCTATGTGTTCTATGTAGGCATCAGGGGAGTCTCAAGAGGAGTTGGTTGGTTTTTATTTTGTCTAGAACTGAATTATTTCCAGTGCTACTTATTAATTTCATACAAGAAACAAAAAAAATGATTGTGAACCCCCAAGAACGAGAAGGACATCTCTCAAACCTTGGGCTTGATCTTGGTAAAACTGCTTAGTTGCTGTTAATATATTTACTTTTCTGACCTTGATTTACACTAGAATCACAGCAAAACAATTCCAGTTTAATGGATTCGCCTTCAATGCATGATGCATTCTTAGTCTAAAATTAATAGCACCCTCAGGTTACTTTGTTTTTCTGTAAATAGTTTGCATTTGCTACAACATATTGATGTGGCTTCAAAGCATTTAGCTAGTCCTTCCTATAATACAAGCTCATTTAATGGTCACCCTCCATCTATCTGAAGTCAAAGCCAGGACAGGGGATTTACAGAGACAGGGGACATAAGCAAAGCAGGAATGAAAAGTGATACCTAAGAATCTGAGACTTCTCTTCAAAATAAGAGGAGAGTAGAAATAAACAGTATAAAATAAGCCATCCCAAATATTTTGGACTCTCATGGCCACTTAAATCTCTTAGACATAAAGATGTGCTACAAGGACATGTGTAATGTGGAGCAGAAGAGTCCATGGTGTTGCTGTGGGACAAACTGTGCCACAGAGCAGGATCCCATGGATCTCAGTGGTTGATCTTGCCACAAATCATTAATCCCAATTTCCCATCCTACAGGACTGAGTGCCACCAGAAAACAAAAAAAAAAAGGAAACCCGTGTGGTTTGATAATTTGCTACATATCCCAAGAAAGGCTATTTAAAATGAATGGAAAACTGAGCAGGAAAAAGCATTTTTGGTCAACTCAGAAATCTCTAGTAGACATTACTGCCATGTATTTTAGGGAAGGAAAGAGGAAGCAAAACATTCATCATTCTAAAGGCCAGTTGGCCTTTGAGAGTAAAAGCACCAGAACAACGAGGAAAAAACCACCCAGAATAGAGCAATTATTTCAGGTTTTTTATTGTGGAAAAGGTTCCAAAACATTTTTAACTTCACTGGCAAGATGCAGCTGCAGACAGAAATGGCTGGTTCTTGTCGCTTCCAAAGGGCAAGAGCTACACCTTTATTACAGCCATTTCAGAATGCCTGAGAAAATTTCAGTGATTATTTGTAAGAGGAAACAAAAGGTCAGGCTGCTGAGACTAGATTAATAAAATGGAGAAGTAAAAATGTTTCCCAGAAGGGGTTGTTCAACTTTTGATTATTCATTAAGAGAAAAGCCCTATAAAAGAAAAAATTGGGGCCAATTATTTGAAGCAGTGCCATGAATGAAGGTGAAGGCCAAGCCAGCAAGTACTGCAGGTGATATAAAAGTGCAGGGAATGTGACTGAAGGAGCTGCTTCCCTCCAGAAGCTCAGAAGCATCGATGGACAGGAATACTCTGCTTTATCCCTCCCAGACCTTCCCTTTGTACCAGCCATGGCTGCACCTGCTCCACTTGAAACCTCCTGGAACTCCTCACTCATCCAAATGGATTTTCACAGTTGCTGTGCCATGTGGAAGAGCCAGGAATTTCTGCAACCACTCTAAAATTGTTACCAAACCAGATCTGACTCCCCAAGTGCCTCCTTTAGTGCCTTTATGAGCCCAGCTATGAGGATGTGCACCAGACACAAACCCTCCCCACTCTGCAGGATTATTCTCCTGTAAACTGGTGTAAATCACACAGAGCTCAGAGATTGTTGCTCCAGCTTTGTGAATGTTAAAACACTCAGATAGGAGCCATCCTGAGAATTATAGGACTTTCTGGCAGGTTTCGTGGGGGCAGATGCAAAAGCCCTTCACAGGCAGCTGTTTGGACATTTCTGGTCAGGAAAGGGGAGCCACACATGGAGAGGTTGGTGCACGTGTTCTGTGCTTGGCAGGAGCACACCAAGGGCCATCTGCTGCGTGCAGAGACTGCCCAAAATCCACACTGCAGAGTCTGGGCTTCAGATCGACAGAGCAACACAACAAAACCATGGTTTTACCGAGATCTGAGTGAAAAACGCCCTTATGAGAGACGTGGGGAATACAGGAGATTTAAACCCTGAGAAAGACAGGGAGTTTGTTTAAGTTTTCAACTATTCTATTTTTTTTAAAGGAAGTTAATAATTCTGTATAAACACTGCAGTGACCAGACTCATTTGATGGTATGGAAGGAGAAGCAACATAAGAAGTAACCAAAGCACCACACTATTTCTTTTACTGTCTGCAACAGGAGAAGTACAGAGTTTTAAGGCAGCCATTAGCTTCTAAAAAAGAAAAAAAAGAATCAATATACCATTCTACTGTATCATCTTTTAATTTCCAGGGAATTCTAGTCTTTTCAAGGAAGCAGTTTTGCTTCCAGGGAATGTGATTTCAAAGAAATTTGATGTTATATCTCCTACTTTCTTTTAATTTCCTGGAATGATGATGTGTCACAGAGCAACCTGCTCTTGATGCCAGCAGCGATGGTCGGAATATTTGTGGTCAGAAATGGATTAATAGAGGAATTCTATCATTTTTCTAAAGTCTTGTAAGACATTTACAAAGAATGCCCATTGTTCTTAAAATTGCTGTCCTTGAGGGAGATCCTTTGCATGGATGTGTTTCTTTTCAGCTGCTTCTCATCTATCCTATGTTAGGGAATCAGTGATATAACCTGAGAAGACTCATATTCTGATTTTGAAAAGAAGGACTGATGCAGATTTTATTTTTGATAATAAGCATCTTGTGAGATGCCCAAGTTAAGTAAGTCAGAGGAGGACCTTCAAAGCAGGAAGTTAAACTGGCATTTGGAACACTTAAAAATGTTGCTGACACTCTACATGTGACAAGACTGAGGCAGAGACCTTCCGAAAAGACAATTGTAAATTGTCATTTGATTTGGCTTCGATTCTGTCATCACGCCCCAGGAGTGACAGAGGAAGAAGTAGGGGATCAATATGACCAGAGGATCTCTTTATCCAGTATATTGGTCTCACTTAGCTAAAGCTGAAAAAAATACTGCAGCTGAAGTGCCAAGAAGCTGTGGGACCCTCCAGTCTAGCTTATGGCCACAGGAAATCAAAGTAAGAAGAAAGCCAGGATAATGTTTCTCTTTCCCTTGATGTCCACATATTAAGAGAAAAATTTTGTTGGCATGTGCTGTAGAAATTAAAATTCCCCCACACCTTTTTGTATTCTTCAAATATAAATAACTGATTGAATCTGGATGGTAAGGCTTGAAATAGTCCTCAATCCCATCTAGTCAAAGAGAAAAGCATTTCTAGGTCAAGATTTATCTCATTCTTGACTAAACACTGAAAATGAGTAAGATGAATCTCTCCTTCAAAGAGTTCTCTCTCCTTCAATGCTATAAAAGGAACACAAGGCAGCAACTCACTGAGCAACAGACGTGCCTGGTGGCTGGTTCATGTCAGGGGAACCTGTTCCCCCTTTTCCTGAAGCAGTCCAAGACTAGTCCTATCAAGGAGACTCTTCAGCAAGTCACTTTTTCTGCTGACACCTCCCACATGTCTCTGCAAATGTCCACCACCTGTAACACCACCTTGCAAAAAGCCCAGTTTGGGGTTCTTTCAATTGCTGTGAGCTCACAGAAGTTGACTCAAGCCTAATTTCAGAGGGACATCTCTACTCATTGCAGGATAGGTCATTTTGTCATTTAATGGTGTCTCTAATTTCCCAACTGCTTTGGTTCTACCCATCCAGTTTGGAGAGTCATTTCATGGAATTACCTGCTATTTGAGCAGGGATGGTGGTGACGTCTCTGCAAGGGGTTTAGTGCCAGCAAGGGCTTTGCAGCAGCCATGGAAGGAGATTATCAAAAAGCTCCATAGCAGCTGCTCTGCTTTCCAGACAGTAGAAGCTACTGCAAATTAATTTTTAAGCCATGTTTTGATTTAATCAAAAGGACAACCCTCCTGCAATGTATTGCTTTCTGAAAATAGCTGAGCAACCATTATGTTTTATGGTAACTATTAAAACATTATGGCTGCATTATATAGTTAGAGTCCAGTAAATAAGGATTTCCACATGAATTTATCTTGCTGAGCTCATCACCACTCTTGACAATTAAAAGATGGAAATTCTTTCAGTTTGACAGACAGGAAATGAAGAACCATAAATGCACTGAGACTGCCATTTTCAAAAGTCCAAAATCAGTCTGATGCCCCTGCCTGGGAACCAGGCACTAACATTTGTATGAGTTGTTGAAAATCCCAAGTCTACATCCCATTTTTCTCTCAAACCACTGGGGATCAGTGATCCCCTCTCTCCAGGCAATTTTCATAACCAAGTGAGGTTGTACCACTTTGAGTAAAATGAGAGATATAACAAAAATGATCTTTATAGGAGTGGGAATCCACCCTTGTTGGGTCTGGTTTTTAGGTTACTGAGTAATGCAGACGGCACAGACACTGTTCAGTGACATTGTGTTGGGGTTTTAGATAATAGACATGTGATGTGTGATTTGGCTTGAGATGTTTCCAACAAATTTTGGACAAAATCCTCTATTTTGCCTCCATCTCTTGTGGGCCACATTGACCCTGTTATAATAAGAATGAGTTTGCCCCAAACATTCACTCTTCTTTTTGTGATCTCCTTCTTTGTATTCAGGCTAACTCTGCTTCCAAGGCCCGACTGAATGAACATTTCAGGGAACAGGCACACACAGAGCTCCTGTGAAAGGCCACATGAATTCTGGAGTGCTGCAAAAGCCTTTAATATGTGGATTGTGATCAGAAACAGTCACTGGGCTATTCACCTGATGCTGAGGCCTCATGAAGTGTGTGAGCAACCTTCGCTTCGGAATTTTAATCAAGATGTTTATTGAGAACTGGGCTGCATCTTCTGGTTTAAACATGTTTTAAAGGATGGAGTGGGGCTGTAAACCAACCCAGCCCCAAAGTGGAAAAAGGCACACTCTTAATAAAAGTGCCTTCAAAAAAGAAGTGCAGCCTAAAAATGGCACAAATTTACAGATAAGAAATTTAATTTGTTTAGGTGTCACCTGATACACAGCAAACAGCCAATCTAACAGGTGACTTTAGGTTCTTAAAGCTAGAATAAAACACAAGAGACAGAGATTTTTCAAATGAAACTAAAATCAGTAAGAGACAAATTTCCCAAAGAGCTTCATTGATTAAGACCTTTAAAAAAACAGATTATAAAGGTCTCAAATGGCTTATTTATTTATATATATATATTTTTTAAGAATATGTTCTATTTTTTTCATTTTAATTTCAATTCCTGACAGTAAACTTGATTCTCACTTGCAAAAGATGTCTATTCTATTACTTACATTATCTTTAGTGGAATAATCCTTCATTCCTTACTGTTCCCACTGAAAAAAAGAACCAGGCTTGTATTACTTTTTACTTGAGATTGGTCTCAAATGAAGAACCTCTATTCTTCCACTGGTTCAAAAGTGGTCAAGGTTCTGGTTTGCTTTAAAAGCAGAAAATACTGCAGAAAATCATACCCATCTTCAGAATGGAAACTTCTCCCTGGTTGTTTATAAGGAGGCAGCTGATCAGGCAAGAGAACAGAACAGGTCTAATTCTAAGCAGCAGTATTATTATTTGAGGTTTCCATGGTAGGCAAAGGGAAAGCCACTAAAGGTTGCCTAGAACTGAAATAAGAGTGATTTCATGTCAAAATATGACCCAAGACCGCACTCATCTTGACTGTCCTTTGTGAGAATAAATTGAGGCTTTGAAGAGGAATAGTGTAACTGCTTGCACAATTACCTGTGGAGAACAGGCTGTGTCCTGCTCTCCTTCCAGCTGCTCATCAGCCCCTCTGTAAGGAAAACACACACTCCCTCCAAAATCTGTGACAGGTCCATGACCCCACTTAGGCTCAGTGTGAATCCAACACTGCCAGGAGGGACTGAATTCCTACACTGGACTCTTAAATTGAGATGCTTAAAATCAGATACCTCATCCAAGACCTGACTCTGGGCCTAAATAGAAGTGTTGAGCCAAAGGTACAGGACAGACAAGAAACCCAACCAATTGGATCAATTCAGGTCCAAGATCTGAAATGGGAAAACAGTGTGGTAGTGTCCCCATGTTCCCCATGATTCTCTTAAAATCCCAGTACTTCCAGGAATTATTTCCCACATCCAGCAGCAATTAGAACAGCACTGCAGTCCAGAGCTTGGGTAAGATGCAGAAGTTGTAGTTAAACCACCCAGTGTCAGAGATGCAGAAACATCAAGGGAAGAGGCATCAAGAAGGGCTTTGCATCATTCCATCTAATTTTCATTGTGAAAATGTAAACTTTAATCTCAAGTGTCTTGTTAGGCAAGTTCAGCAAATGGGAAGCTTGAGCAAATGAGTTTCACTTTTGCTAGCTGAGATTGTTTTGGCATCTGGAAATATGCTTTGGATGAGCAGAACATGGTCAGGAATTTGAATACTTTCTTTTTCCCCCCAGTTTTGTAACAGCCTCCTTGAGAAATGTCTTCAGACCCTTGCATTTATATTACTGCCCTCACATCATTTACATCTCATCTCCAGTCCTGTTAACAAAAGCTGGGCTAGCATGTGCAAATGTAAATAACATTTTTTTGATGTGAAATCCCAGTTTCACCACATAACAGACTTCAAAGGGGGTTTAACATCAGCAGTGCCTGCCACACTGGTTATTAAACCGCTTTCTGTAAGAGTTATTGCTTTAATTTATTCATCTGGCTGCATTGAGCCCCATTCCCCCCTTCATGTACCAAATGACTTTTGAAAAGAAACTATTTCAAAAGTGAGGTCCAAAACCAGCAGGTAGAGGAGTGGATACAATAAAGCATCAAGATGGATCTTTGTGCACAGCCTGGTTACCCTGATCTCGGAGGGGGCTGGGTTAAGGTGCCCTGTTCCACCCCTCACAAAGGAGGTTTCTTGCACTCTAATAAGCTCAGCATCTCCTGTGGGAGAGTCCTGTGGCAAAGCAGAGCTGGCTGTGTCTCAGCTCAAGTCATCTGGGTGCAGGAGGGGATGGAATCCTGGCATGGGAGTCCATCAGACAGCTCACAGGGGAGCCTCTGGAGCTACGGAATATCCACGGGACACCAGAACGGGACACCCACAAGGACACCTTCCAAAAGTGGCTCCCTCAGTCAGTTCCAGCCAAAACATGAGAAGTGGGAAAGGAAGGGAGGGAAAGAAAAAGAAGAAAAAACTGTTGCTCCAATTCTTTTGATAAGTGCCCCCCCTGCCCTCCAGAAGTTTGATTTTCTGTTACACGAAGTGAAAGGGAAGAAAGAGAACGATGTGACTGGTGAAGTTCTGTGTTCTGATGAACTGCTGCAGCACACCAAGTGTCCAAGCCTCAGCTGCTGAGGCATTTGTGCAGTTTGCTCTTGGAGTTTGTATTCCAGCATATGTGCAACTGCTGCTTCAAGCCACAAGGTCTTGAAAAACTCACCCCTGTGACCTGGGGGTTCAGTCACAAAAAGCCCAAAGCCCAGATGCTGGAACTTGTTCCTCCTTGCTCAGGAGCTCAGCCAAGGAAGCAGCAATATCCAACACTGGGGAGTGGCTTTTGGCTACTCTAAAACCAGAATCAGGTTCATCAAAATATAAGCCCAGTTTGTAAAAATAACTTGAAATTCACTGGATTGGATTTTTTTCTTTTTTTTTTTCAATAGGAGAGCAAAAAGAACATAAAGGCAAATCCAAACATCTCATGTTGGCATTTTTCAAATGGAAAAATTCAATTGTTTTTTATTTTTTGAGTTATACATCATCTAATGGAAAATCAAAATAAAAAGCAAAAATGCTTCTTGCTGTTGATAAGAAACAAATCCACTTCCTTCAACAGATTTTTTCAGGCTTTTCTTTCACAGAGAAATCTGGAATTTGGAGGGAATGGAGGATTCAAAGGAAGCTAATGTTCTGTAGATAGGTGTTCTCACTCCCCACACAAAGTGGGTAGAGCAATCCTCATCAAATCAATCAGAAATACGAAGGAACCCTATTTAGAGTAGATAATTTCAGGAAAAAGCACTGGGTGGGACATTCATGGTGTTCACTGCAAAGCTTCCCTGCACTTCCAGGTGTGATAGTTTATCATAACACGGAGGTTTCCATGGCAAACACCCAATTTCAGTATAAACACAGGATGCTAAAAATGTATCTGGCTGGTAGCAGCGAATGCCCAGGGGCTGTGGAGATCACCTCCCTCTTTTCAAACTGCAGTCACAGCTCTTTCTTATAAACAGATATTAGAATGGATGCAGAACTGTAAACTTCTTAAATGAATATCTCATCTGCATTCAGTGGGGCACAAAAGCTGAGAAATTTGCTGCATTATGCAAATATGCACTTTTCTTTTTTTTTTTTTCCAAATGTATTCCACCTTCTTCTGAATAATTCCCAGGAATGTTTACTTAATGTGGCAAATGGCACGAGCAGAAGCAACTTAATTGTATTATTTGGTGCAAATCTTCAGCTTGTTAGTGCCTGCATCTGCTTTGCTCTCATAATATTAGTACAGAGTAACTCAGCAGTGCCAAAAAATGTGGGGAACTCCACAGGAGGTGGATAGGGAGGATGGAGTCAGAACATTATCCTGTTTAACACACACTGCTTGACTGAAAGGGAGGAAAAGAGCCAAGGTGAGATGCACACAGTGCCCTGTCTTTCACTTATTTTAGAAAATACACCCAGAGAAAAAGAATTACATGATTAATTCAGCTGCATATAAAATGAAGAAAATTAATTACAGTTCCCTTTCCCTATTCTTGTGTATTCTTGTGAGGGAACCACTGTTTGCACAAATCGGGACAGCAGGTTGTTTGTAGAGCAACTATAAAACACAGACCTCCCCTTTTTTTTTGGGTCAGCATCATACCCATCGAGTCACTCACATCCCACAGGGAGCAACACTGCATTTTATTCCTATTTGTGCAATACCAGGGAAATTAGGATCTGCTACATTTAGGGCAATGAATTTAATTTAGATTTGGAACAGTTGTTCACTCACAGCTCCAGAAATCCCAGAAAACCCTTTCTATTTGCACTTTTACACATAAAAAAAGCCTCAGCAGGTGGAGTGATTACACGCAGATTTAAAGGAAAACAAAAAGAGGGACCTTCCCCAACTCTCCTAGATATAAACAGCAGCTAAATCCTTTGGGTTTCATGGATGAATGACTAAATTAGTTTGGGAAGTCAACAGTTCAAAAATTAATTGAGGGCCAGTTTCCAAGCTACTCTTGAAAACTTGTGTCCAATTTTTATTCATCACAACCCTCAAAGACTTGTTTTTCTTCACCAACCTGGATAGTTTTGTCCACTGATAAAGAGTCATATTCTCCTTCTCTCTGGCTAAAATACTGGCATTTCTGAACTGAACAGCATCATCCTGGGGCTGAAAAGATGATTTTTGGTCCTCTTCCAGTCCTTGAGCATCATTCTGCTCACGGCTGGAAACAACGGACACCAGTGGAGGAAAAGGATCAAGAAATCAAGCAGAATATTTAATACAGGACCAATTTTGAAGCAGCTAATTTATGCCAGCGTTCAACACTGCAGGATGGAAACGAGATAATGAAGGAAATACTTGAAGAGATGAGACAGCAAAACCACCACAAAAGGTGCCTTCCCAAAGAGATGTGTTTTAGGGCATTTCATCATCAAAGACAAACAAGTTGAATTAAGCTCATTACCCTGGTTGGCCTTCATACAGAGTAAGATTTAGTAAGGGTGTAAATGTATCACTGATTACTTTTATTTTTGAATCTGCTGTTACTACTGTCAACATTTCAGCTCATTTGTGCTGCTGTCTGGTCAAACACTTCCAAACAGTGTTTACAAACCCCGTGTATGAATTCTGAGCAGCTGCTTGGTTCGACCACGTTTGTGCCCCTTGTTGTTCATGAATATTCAAGGGAACATGTTTTGTTTGCGGGAATGGTTGGGGAGTGGCTGTTCCTGCATGAATATATTCTCATGCAAACGAAGATATTCCTGTGGGATCAAGAGCTTTTGCTAATGCACCACTAAGTCCTTGTTAAAAAAGTCTGGGGCTTTCAGGCCAGAAATCAGAAAGGCTGTTGCCTGACTCAGTTAACCAGTTGGATGCCACCACACACAAGTAGCCAGCAGCAAACAGCAAAAAGAGCACGAAACTCAGGTACGGATTTGAGCAAAAAGGTTCATGGGAAAAAAATCAAAACCTTCTGTGAACAGAATAAGAGAGTTAAACAGTGATTAGTAGTCAAAATGAATTACCAGCCTGGTGCTCATCATGCATCTCAATTTCAAATCAGGTAACTTGTTTGGATACTTAAGAAAGAGGGGAAAAGACCCCAAACCTAGGCTAGCAGATGTTCTCCCTAACAGTTCCTGCACTGTGTTCACTGTGTCTTAAACTACTATTTCTGGGTTACATACAGCACAAGAATCTCTTTCTTAAATGCTTCTTCCAGGAGAAAAAGCAGATTAATGATGTATCAATGAATCTTGCTTAAAGATGCATCAGCTGCTACAAATTTGGGCAGGACTGCCAAGCACAGAGCAGTAAGTGATGTGGGCTGCTGGATCTTTGGAGAGGCTGGGATGTATTTCCTGGCCTGTTCTGTGTTTACCGAGTCACAAACATCTTTTGGCTGTTCTGAGAGCTGAAACACTCAGCCAGGATGAACATATTGGGAGTTTAGATTGGAGAGGTTCCTGTGGAGATTCCCACAAGGTCCGTACAAGTTTGGAAACAGAGGTTACGAAGCGCCCGAGTTCGTGGGATTCATCACAAGTTGTTCTGTGCGGGAAGCTGAACCTGAGAAAGGGGAGAGGCAGAGCACACACTGGGCCTATTAATTATGGAGATGCTTTTCTCATTTGCAAATGGAAAAGTAGCATATTTCTAGAAATACAAAGGGCTGGCACAGCATTTTAATGCCAAGTCAAACATCAGACAGCAGTAACACAGCTGTCCTGCCTTGGGGGAAAGGGTGGCACAGGGTGACCCCTGCAGGTACCTCTGTTTTATTTCCTACAGTTTCAGGAAAGCTTCACAAAACTGACTTCAGCATGTTAATCTGTTGCTAAGAAGCAAATGAGTGGACATAGCAAGGTGAACCGTGGAGACAATTTTTTCCACAGTATGCAAAATCTCCAAATATTTAGGGTAATGACAGAAAGAAGCAAAACCCCATGTTATGTGATTTTAAGAACACTACTGATTTATCATAACAAAACAATTATTATCTCAGCGTTGCTCAACTTGTAATGATTTTGAAAAATACTGCTTTTAAGATACTGATCAAGTTGTCAAGGAGGTAGAAATAACTATGTAGAACATATCTGCAATGGCACAATAACACGAAGCCTTGTTGGCCATACAAAGCCCTCTTCTATTTTCCTCCCTTTGTGCCAGCAGCTGTACACTGTGATATCCTCCTGGCCAGAGGGAAACTTGGAAGAGCATTTCACAGCTCTGCAGAAAACCCTCCTTCTGGCACTTATCTGACTCTTAGTACACCCAGCTACAGATTATCTGAAAGAATTTAATGACTATTCCAGTTTCTGCAATTAGATATTGTTATTCACACCTAGGGAATCCAGAGTGCATACATACTGAGCAGAAATTAATATTTATGCTTGTAAGGATAATTATTCTCAAACATGAAGAAAAAGATATGAAGATATTATTTGATTATTGACCTAACAAGACCCAACTCAAAAGCTAACTACTTCACATATTTCAGGGCATGGACTTAATTTGTGAGAAAAATAGGATTCGTCATCTCATATTATAAACCAGACAATTTGGCTTAAGTGTTGTTCAAAATGCCCCAGCCTTTAAAGCGTGGAAAGCATTTCAGCCTCAGCACTGACAAGTATTCTTCCTCAGGGTAGACCCTTTATTAGGTTAGTCCTTCCCAGGCACTCATCTCAGAGAATTTTACCCGTTTACAACAGACTTATTTCTTTTTGGCTTGGGGAATAACTAGACGATGTTTTCCAGCTTTTTATCCATCCCTGGCTGGAGGGATTCAGCCCCTCAGCTTCCTTGCAGGGGAGAGCAGGGAAACGGTGTCAGGGCTTGCTAATCCTGTGCCAGAGCAGTGGTGGCACAGCAGCAGAGCCACCACCCCGTGCCTTCCTCGTTCCTCTTTCCTCAGTGCCAGGAGAACACAGTCATTCCTGCCAGCAAGTCCTGAGCACCCCCAGACTCAACCCTGTTTGACCCAAAGCTCTGCCTAGTGGGGCTTTTGGTACTCCTAGCAAGTCACCTATTGTGGGAAACAAGACTATTTGGAGTTGTTGAGGAGGCCACCCGTGAGCCAGGAAAGCACTCCCTCAGTCCTGAGGTGGTTTCTCCTCTTTCAGACCCTTCTGCCAGCTGGGCTGAACCCACTCAGTGGACTCAGATCATCGAGGAGAGGAGAGAGGGAGAAAGGGAGTACACCTTCAGTGCTGGTTCTTCAGGAGATAAGGCTGAAAATGGAACCCTTGCCATAATGGGAAGAAATAGATTTTCTACTCTTGTAATAAATAAAGTCTCACAGGATGAAGAATAGCAGTATCAATTCCTATTTTAACAAATTCGGTTCCAAGAGATTTAATTTTTTATCCAAAGACACATCAGAGAAAATTAAAAGTCATTGATCTTGTTCATCTACCTCCCTTTTCTCCCTCCCTTCCAGTTTCAGATTTCAAGCACTTACCAAGAAAATTAAACACAGTCATTAAGGCTGCACTAGAAATCACTTGCCTCCCAGCATCTTATTTCCTAGAAGGAAGCCCATCAAAGAACCCTTTGAAAAGCAACAAAACACCCACCTCCCAACCCCCAGAGCTTTCATTGTTTTGGGAAAGTTGTGGCCGGTGCATCCCCCTGTGCCCTCTTTAATTCCAGGATTCACAAGTGTGCTCACCCTCCTTTATTCCCCAGGGCCTCCTATGTCAGCTTGTTTAATTTGATCTTGATACCCACTTATGGCAGATAGCAGGGCTGAGGATTTCTTTTTAATCTCTCTCACTCAACAGACTCAATCTGGGGAAAAACAATTATTTGTTTCTGATCCTTTTTTTTATGAGTTGATCAAAAGAAGGATGTTTTTCAGCTTTTTAAAGTTATAAATAAAACAGGAAGGGTGTTCCTCTCTTCTCCAAGCAAAAATCAGACTGATTTAAGCACTAATGTAAATTTAGAGTCAAACCTATAAAGGAACTATTTTCAGTTCTATCTCTTGAATTGCACAAGAATGCACTTTTAATAGTTTCTTTTAAAAATTACTTTACCAAAAAGCAATGTGGTTTGTCATCGAATATCTGCTCATTCAGAGCTGCTGTGAGCACATTCCTTTTTGTATTTTTTTTTCTGTCCCTAACAAAAAACTCAATTACAGCACCGAACATTTGGGCAAGATCTCAAATTACCTGGGATACACATCCTTAGAGAAATCAGCTGTGCATAATGAAGTTCATGACAATACTGAAAAAGCATCGTCCAGCTGAGAGAGCTTTTGCATTTTGAGGTGGGGGTGGTTTTTTACCCCTACTTGTTCCTATGAACGAGTCAAGATGTTCCTGTGTCAGATAAGGGGGAAAATGGGCCAGGTTGCTGAGAAACACCTCACACAGCAAGTTGGTAATAAAAATGGAACAAGAGAAGTCTGAGGAGCAGATTTTTTTTCTTGGAAATTGAGCTGGATCATATTAGATCCAGATGATTGAATATGAACCTGAGAAACTTCTGTGATGCCATCAAATCAAGTTATTCCAGCTTCTGGCAACAGCAACCAAAAAAAAGCAGCCTTAGATATAATCAGGTGATGAAGGGGATGATGTGCAGTGTCTGTTCTGCCTTTTACAGATGGAATTTTTATTGAGGGCAGTACACTGGGAGATCCTGTGATACAAACAGCAGAAGGGTTTTAAACTCTAAGCTGAAACAGAAGAATTCCATTTGCACATTTGCCCTAGAAAGCTTTCTGTAATCAACCTAAAATTATGTGATTTTCAATTACTCTGGATATATTATTTTGCATATTTTCAGTTGCAAAGGTAAAATGTTTCTCTAATGCATGTTCATTTTGCAGCTAGATACTAGGAAAAGTATAATTTGAATTCATTGTGAAAAGTGAATATAAAATTGTATTTGAGATTTAAAATTACTTTTTTTTTTTTTTTATACTAAATGATATTGCCAGAATATGGCTGGAAACCCTTTGCATATTCAGCAGAAGGCTATGTAAGGTCACAGCTACTCACTGAAATAACAGAAATACCTCATGAAAACCCCCAGAATATGTTAAAAACCTAAAAACTAGTACCAGGAGCGTGGCAATCACTAGTTTGTAAATAAATAGATGACTGGGGGAATAAGTTTTATTCTTTTGTCTCAGCAACAATGCTGAGAAGTGGTTAAAGGCTGTGGAAAGCATTAGGTAGAGATCCATAAGGCTGAGCAAATATCCAGAGCTTTTCCAATCAAACAAAACAGGGAAAATGTCAGTAATTATATGTTTTTTCCATATTAAAAACACCTACAGCTGATCTGCAAAGGGAAATTAGGACTCAACATTTATTGCAGCTAAAAATATAAAGGATACAAATAGCAGAGCACCACACAAATCCAGGAAGGGTGGCAGGTGCTGTTAAAGGTGAAAACATCCACTCTGCCTTTCTGGAGACTCAGCAAGAAGCAGGGCCATGAACCAGGAAAATCCTCAGTGTCATTACAGAGTCACCAGTTTTAGAATTAATGAATCACAGTATTAAAAAATAATTTAGCTTCCTAATTAGTCACGTTCCAAGGCAGCGTGTTCAGTCTCCACCTCTGGGACAGGCTCTCATGCAGGAGATGCAGACTCCCAAAGATCTCCTGGATACTGAAGCTACACTGACTTCAGTGGGAGTTTGGTCCTTAAATTCAGCTGTATCCCCTGAGTCATGGAGGACTTTGCCAACTTTAGTGCTGGCTCGTCTGAGAGCACAGCACAGAGCACACCGTCCAGGGAAGTCACAAAATGCTGTTTTGCATGCAGGAGTCATGCAGAAGAACTGGGAGAGAATTTCTGTAAAAAATTGATCAAAAGTGTTGAAAAATCACTCTTTCAAGTGGGGCTGGGCTGCTCACCTCCCTCCTCACTGAGGGTGAACTGGTGGAGAAATGAACACATATTATCTGCTTTATCTCTGGGTTGGTTTTTTCCCTCCCCCAGAAGGGCAATGTTTTACTGACAAAAAACCCCTCACATTAAATCAAAGAGAAACGAGCCATCAACACAGCCACAGCTTGAAGCCAGGTCTGATGGCCCTCAGAGGAATAACAGTCCACTTTTTTTCCCACCAAAGACCTGAAGGACAAGTATTCCAATATTTTGGTGGCAGTCTCTCCCTGGGAGGCATGTCCAGGCTGACCATGGGGTACTGGCAGGACCCTGAATGTGAAGAAACTCCTGATAGTCCTGCAAGCCCCACAGCTGAGGGTCCTTGCACAGGGCAGGACCCTGTGATAACCAGAGATGTGTTCAAGGGACTTTTTAGGTCCACTCAATTCCTTTGGGGTCACCTGGCTAAGGCACCAGCCTGAAGAAGCACCTCAACTACAAGTTCCATTTGCCCAGGCCAAGGACCAGCCCACTCGAGCCTCCCCAAACCTTCTGGCTGATTCTCTTTGGCAGTGGGAGGAAAGGAGAGCAGCCCATGGGATGGTTGGCCCTTTGCCATATGGTTTGGTGGCCACACTTGGGTTTGGTCAAAGGTTGGACTTGATGATATTGAAGGTCTGTTCTTGATGATTCTCTGATTGTGTTCTGTGTCTGGTGAGAGTTCTCCTGTGAGCCCTCATTCCAGCTCCTCCAGTTTAAGGCCATGGTGCTCTCAGCCATGGCTTTGGGGATGGGCAGCTCAGGCCACCCTGAGAAGATGCAGCTGCCCCAGCACCTTCCACATGGTTTGTGGATGTGCTGCTCAGCCCAGCTGAGAACCATGGGAGAACAACAAGTTCTCACTGCAAAACCCACCCAAGAAACAGCAAATTAGTGCAGGATCAAACCCACAACACTGTACCTACAGAACAATCAGCAAAGGATGATGCCCTGTAACACAAGTGGGAAACTGCCCTGCTGTTAAATAGGGGTTTGCATTCACTTTGTAAAATTAGCCTCAATTCCCATCACTGGATAAGAGAGAATGAGCATGGGAGCAGTATGGTTTTGTTATAATACCTGGGTTTTGATAGTACATGTACTCAGAATTATTCCTTTGGAGTAAAAGGGCCTCTAAACACGTAACTGTTCAGCTTTATTAACTAACAGATAATTATGTATCAAAATGCACTGAGATTGCCTTGTAATTTTTACATAAACGACAATGTAATTACAGCCTTTGTAGTGTAAAGTATGACTATAACACAATAATGAATTAAAGATGAGAAATAAGCATATGGACTAGTTTGTGTTTAGAGTAGACATCTCCACAGTATTCCCCTTGTGGATTCCTTGAGGAATATGGTTTAACTTTCCTTTACGCCTACTGGGCTCAACTTTGGGAACCACCAATCTGTAAATGAGGGTCAGAACAAGGCTGGTGCTCTGTGCAGCCAAACACCATGTGTTTGTCCTGTTACCAGGTTCCTGAACAGCCCTGACAGGGGTAATGTCTCCCTGCTCTGCATTTCCCCTTTGGAAACAGCTTCCCAGATGATTTGAGGTTGGCAGTTTTCCCCACCACAGTGTGAGCATGAATAGAAACTGCTGGTGTAACAGTGCTACTTGTTAGGCAAATGTGTCAAATTATATTTTTTAAGTAGAAGAGACATTATATAAAAAGTTGGGCTTTTTTCCCCCCATTTGGTACAAATATTCCAGTGTATCCCAACTAACTCTTCAGCTAAATTCAAAAAATGTGCTTTGCCAAGAATTTTAACTGGCTGTGCAAATCTTTGCCATCTGTTGCACTGTCTAACTGCAGAGACAAACCCAGCATAATTTGCCACTGTAGCATAATAACATTAGATGGATGATTTATGGGGCCCTGGATGTTCTTTCCTCAGAGCTGTGTGCTTTTGTTGGCCTTTGCACCTATTCCAAATACAAACTCCAGCACAGAGCTGCTCCCTCCCTCTGCTGCAGCCTCCTCATGTCAAACACAAATCCTCTAATATCAGATACCATATCACTGTGCATGCAATCCCCAGCTCACAGTGCAACAAATCCAGGGGAAGGATGCTATTAAACTCTGCTATCTCGGAACCCATATAAATAATTCACACCTTTCTTATAAATATTTATCCCTGTAACCTCAATAGTCATTCAAATAAAGGTTACATCTTCATCCATGTCCGTTTTCCACATGCAAACCTCATAATCTGAACGTGTCAACTGCCTTCTCAGCTTAATTTATATTTTCTTAAAATTCAGGCGCAAAAGTTTTCTCACAGCAGCTAAAAAAAGAGGTCTCCTAATTTTTCTTTGTCTTTTACCTTTTATCTAGTGTTTATTCTTTGGCTTCAATGGAACTGCTGTGGGTTTACATGAAAATGAGAGCCAAGTCTGGGATTGCATCCTTCTGTTAGTGTCCCATGGTTTTAAATAAAAACATCACGATATTATAACCATGGCTGCATGGTACAAACACATCTGAACTGCAACCCAGCAGATGGAAAATATCCATGGACCTTCCACACCTCCCCTAAATGCTAAACTGACACAAACTTCTTTTTTATTTCACCTGCAGTCTCTCCCATTATGTCTTGAAAAAGAGAACACTCACCAAAAAAACACAAAACCAAACCAAACCAACAAACAAAAAAAAACACCAAAAAAGAAAAACACCCAAAACAAGCCATCCTTAAATGTGGCACCTTTAGAAGCCAACATTAGACATTTATCTCCTTTCATCACCTTGGG
>JAWWES010000042.1:4785724-4800646 GCA_035583135.1 Lophotriccus pileatus
AGCTGCAGGAGCCAGGCAAGCACCTGCCTGTGGACCCTGAGCTCAGGAGCCGTCCTGGGCTGTGTGAGAGTGAAACACTGCCCGAGTTCTCCAGGGCAGCTCCCCTGGGAGGCGAAGAGCAGAGCTGCTGTCACTGAGCTGGGAACGCTCCTGCCCCGGAGGGACCCAGCCCTCGGAAAAGTTCCATGCTGAGGCAGGGCTCACTTACTCCTATGGACTTAAACAGGTTATTCCTCTAATATAACAAGCACAATGCCACAGCTGTGCTATATTTTGTCATCTTTGTCCATTTTCAGCTCTTTTTTTAACCTTTAACTTAATCTCGCAGTGCGTGTCACCACACTTCATGTAGCACTGTGGGACATAAAAGGGTCTTTTGTTTGTTTCTAGCTTGCCTTAATCCTATTTATGGTCAACAATCAGCAGATAAATGTTCTGTTAAATCCCCCTTCAGCTATGCTGAAGTTGAACTTGTGAACATGACAAAATAAAAGCAATTTCTAAGATTGTGCATTCATACACTGTGGTAGCTTTAAACAGGCAATCTTTATCGTATTTGATATAAATCTACAGGTTGTGGGATCTTTCTTTCTTTTTTAACATTGGGGGAAGTTCACATTGATGTTCCTGAATGGCTTGAAATGACTCAGTGTTTTCAGAATCTCTGCTGTCCAGGAAAAAAATATAAAAATCTGCCAGCATTTTGTGCTATTTCCTTTTGAAAGAGGGTAACACTGAGTGCCCTTCTGGCAGAAAGATGGGGTGTGCACCAGCACTCAGTCACCTTCATGAGTGATTGAGAGAGGAGCACAAACTTGCACAACAGTGACCGAGGAAAACAAATTAAGTAGCAGCAACGTTACATAGCAAATGATTAGAGAGACAGAAAACCTTTCCTGCCTCCCTGAGACAAGTGTAAATTAAGACTGTGTGGAAAACATGGCAAATAGACAAATTGCCCAGGCTCAAGGCACCACCAGGCTTGGTCCATGGTCCAGTACAACGAACCCTGAAGGCAGCAGACACAAATAGTTTTGCCAGCAACCCTGACACGCAGTCTATCCATCATCCATAGCACCTTGTTTCCCAGGGAAAGCTGCTGATGAGGAAACCCACCTCTAAGTAAAGAGAAAGGGCAGAATTAATTGCTGCTGCTGCTGCAACACCCTCTGGATAGATCACAGTGATGGGTTCTGCAACCTCGGGGCTTGGATCACAGGACAAGACCTTGGATCACAGGACAGGGCCTTGGATCACAGGACAGGGCCTTGGATCACAGGACAGGACCTTGGATCACAGGACAGGACCTTGGATCACAGCACAAGACCTTGGATCACAGGACAAGAACTTGGATCACAGGACAGGACCTTGGATCACAGGACAGGACCTTGGATCACAGGACAGGACCTCAGCTGCATGAATTACAACTATCAGTGTACAATTTCTATATCAGTCAGCTACTATTCTGCAAGGGACTTTGGTCATGATTTCTCTGGGGACAACAGCAAGACTCATGGTACCAGAAAAAAAACAAAACTCTGACAAAAATCAGTCAGGAATGTTGTTTGGAGTCTGTCACTAAGTAGCTGTTTCAGTAGGTGGAGTATTTGCTGTATGGAAATGGAGCCTAGTCTTTTTTCTTTGAGCCAACAATTAAGGCTTTTTTGAGGTGTATTTTGTTGTTTTCCTTTTTTTTTTTTACCTTCTTCCCTCCTCTTCCCCCTGATCAACTGTCCTCTGGACTTATGGATATTTTCAAGAAAGAAGAGTGGATTTTGGACCTGTTTCTTCACAGCAGATGGTATAAAGGACTACCAGCAAGGAGCACTCCTTACTTAGAGGTCAGAGGACACCTTCCCATCCCTTTAAATGGCTTAACAGCTCTGTAAGAATAACAAATCTGTTTAAAATAGGAAATCAGAAGGAAATAAAGCTGTGTCAGGCAACATTAACACTCCCATGAGCAGTTTGACCTTGGACAGCTCGTCAGATCTCTTGTTCAGCTCATTCATCATTATTCTGAGCTGTCACCATGAACACCCTTGCTCATTAATTATACATTAACCTCATTCATGACTTTTAATCTATAATGGGTCAGGGTGTTTAAAAATAATTAAAAAAGAATGTGCAAAGGTAATGCAGATAATACCTGTGCTGGAGTTTAGGACATCTGACTGCAAATCAAAAACAGGTGATGCTGAACAATTAAGTGGGAAATGAAACAAGAAAGGAGAGAGGTCTCCAAATCTCCAACCTTGCATTTAGAACAGCATTAGTGTTAAAAGATTCCTGAAATATTCAGCTTGTGGACTTATGGCAATTTTTTTAGCTTAAAAAGTGAGCCTAACTTTTCAAAGTAAGGAAATACGATCTGCTGTAAGCAGATTAGTGGATCAAACTGTGTGGCACCAGCTCAGATGAAACAGGGCTGGGCTCTGGACAGTCCTCAGGCTCTCTCCTCTGCAGTGCCCGCCCTCGCAGGGTTGGTGCCTCCACGGGCTGGGCTGTTCTGGCTGCAGGAGTGACATTGTTTTCAGAGCACTCCCTGTTCCCACAGCCTGACACATCCTCTGCCTCCTGGAGGTCGAACCAGTCCTCAGTGGGTCTTCTAACCTCTGCAGTGGCCTGATTTCCCAGCGACCTGGGATTAGAGCTATCCTCTGAATCTGTCAGCCACTTCTCTGCTCTTAGTATAGGATCCAACAGAGGATTTACCTCTGTGTTTCCAGCACTGATAATGCTTTAATTCTGAAATTATCATATATTGTTCCTTCCTGTAACTAAATGAGTTTTCCCATCACACAGCACTGGGGCACCTTGCCTTCCACTATCACAAAGGACTTTTCCTCCTGTGGCAGTTGACTGCAGCAAGCTGAGAGTGCCAAGGTTTCCGAAACAGGCTTGAAGCAGAAATAAAATTTTATACCCAAGGAAGAATTACTACATGCCACACAACACAACATTTCAAGCTAAAATAATGTTTCATCAAAGATTTAGGGAACAAGGATTAGTTTTTTAAACCTGGCTCAGTCAATGAATCTTGTATCCCATATACTGCTATACATTATGTTCTGGAGAGATTTCATGATGCAGCTCGAGGCTGTTCCTGTGAGGTTGATTCAAAGAAAAAAAAGACCTCAACAGAGAGGACATTTCACTGACCTAGTTGAAAAGAAACTTGTGAAATCCACCAGCACAAGGATACCCGAAAAGGTGCTCACAGAATATTACACTGCCTGTGAAGCACTTAGTGAATCGTAGGATGGTAATTTATTGAGGTCACAAATGACAAATTATGGAGCCTGAAATACATACAGAAAGTTTACCTTAAAGGAAAAAAACCCAACAAACCATAAGAACTTGTCCCAGTTCTAAGTGGATGCCATTTGAAGTATCCAGACTATGCTTTCTTATTTTCTGAAAATCTGAAAAGCTTTTATAAATCAGTTTTTACCAGATTCATGATTTTCAAAGGACTCGAGGAGAGTTAGGGCTGGTATCTGGTGAACTTCAATAGAGGCTGGGTACCTGAGTGCCTTGGGGCACCAGGAAGGTCCCTGTCTCTTTGAACAGCTGGATTCTGCTCAGCTCCAGAAAAATACACCTATTTCATATATTTTCTGTAAGATTTTAACCTTACAAACGTCGAAGTGCAAGGGTAGGTGCTCAGTCTGATTGCCTGCTGAGGGCTCTGTAGGACTCTGCCCGTGGCATTCAACAGCCACTGACTGGTTCCAGGTCCCTGTTGTGTGACATCCACGGGGTAAAACCCACCCCACAGCCCTGCCCTTCTCCCCCCACTGCAGCAGCTCAGGCTTTTCACTCCAGGGCAGGTTAGCAAAGTACCATCAGTATATACACCTATGAACTACCTTTTCCTGACGGTCTCAAAGCACTTCACATCCATTAATTAAACTCTAAGGGCTGGGTAATAGGTTGAGATGAATATTTTCTGCTGTCCCTCAGGTAAAAGAGCTGTTTCACTAAAACATGAGCAGCAATTGGCTTTAAACCCAGAGAATCTGTTTTTATGAGCAATCACTGATTTGGATGTAGTAAAAGGTATGATTAGGTGGGATAGACTGTTTGTGCTGAAATGGGAAAGGAGATTACTTTTTCATTCAAATTACCCTTATGCTAACGTATTTCTTTCTTAAACTGAAGTGCATATTGGGCTATTTATTCTCAAATGGAATTCCAGCAATTGAGGTTACTGGGGATTCAGTCCCTGAAATTTATGTTTTCCTTATATCTGTTTCAGAAAATCCTATTCCATGTATGATCAGAATCACAATTAAATTGTGAATATATGTAATCCTCCCAAGTTGACACTTCAGTGTAAAATCAATCCAATACCAGTAAAGCAACAGGAGTATTTTTTTTTAAGGGCTGTTAGTTCACACCTTATAAACCAGCTCTAATTTTCACTGTTGGGGAATATTGTCTTTTACTCAGAATTCCAACTTAAGGTGTGAGACCAGTGAGTAGAAACTCATAAGGGCAGAACTTCTCCTCTGAGGGAGGCATCAGTATTTTAGAACAGGAAGAAGCTACATCTGTAAAGAGAGGGAGTATCCCCAAACTTCCTTTCTCCATGAAAAAGAACAGAAGTCGTAAGTTAAAATTAAAGAGCCATATTTGACAGCATAATTAAAGACATAACACATTCCAAGCCCCCAGATGTCATCCCTTCTCTGTGCCTCAGTGTCCCCTCTAAAACACCCACCATGGCAGCAGTACCCTGGTTGTTGAAGCACTTCCACACCACCTAAAAAGACCTGCTGAGCACTCCCAGTGTAGCCACGGTCAGCATTTCACCTTCTCTGGGTGTATTTCTCCTGTTTGAACGCACAGCATTTTTTTCTTAATTATTTCTGGCTTTTCATGCAGCATGCTATAAGCTCCTTATGAAGAAAAGGAAATAAATAATTCAACTTCCACTTATTCCAGGAGGAGCCTGGCTGTTCTGATCTACCCTTGGAGAACAAACAAGCCGGCTGTTCGCACACAGCTCGTTAGAGCACGACAAACAAACGTGTGCACGATGCTGCAGTGAAAAAAAAGCAGGGGGAACACCAGAACTGCATTTTGGGCTGGAAGTCTGAGGCTGGCACCGTTTCCAGTTCCCTCCCTGGGGCTTGGAAGTTTGGTTACACTTTTGCCTGTAGCTGGCAGGGACTGGGAACAACTGTCAGTGCAATAAGGAGTGAGGAGGGAAGGACAGAGCCAGGGAGTGTGTCAGAGCGTGGATTAATTCCCCATCATGAGCATGCTCTGGGCTGTGGGCAGTGTTTGCAGACAGCTCTCCAGTGAGCTGCAAGTCTGCTGGAGAAATACGGTTCCCTGGCCACCCAGGAGCAAGGCTGTCTGCTTGGAGTTTAGGGGAGTCTGTTGGAAATATTAATGTGTTAGGGCAGCACCTGGGGAAGCTGCACCTGCTTTGGAGAAAGCTTTCAAAGCACATATTACTTGCTGCCTCCAGGAATGTTCCTGTTTTACTTGGGGAAAGTGTGGGATGAAACACTTGCAGCATTTGGGACCAAAACCTAAGTTTTCCCCCTTTCCCAGAGATGAGGTCTCTGAATCTTTCGTGCTTTCTCTCTGGCTTAATGAATCCTGAATTTCGGGATCCTTGCTGAAGGATGATCCTGGAGGAGCCCACGGGTTGATGGATCAGGTGAAAGATAAGAAATGATCTTGCACCCCTTGAATCCCAAGTAATTGGGCTCATAGCTAGGCTCTGGCACACCGACTGCAGTGGGACAACACAGGATAACTTCCCTGGCAAAGTCTGCCCGAGGGTTCACTGCACCAGCATCTGGCTGGTGCCTCAGGAGCCTGGCAGAGCTGTGGAGCACCAGCCTTGCAAGGAGGCTGGGTTTGGCACTGAAGGCTGCAGCTCACTTACACCACCACCAGAACAACTGGGGCCACTGTCCTAATTTGAAAACATTTTGGCAAAACATAAAACCTTTGTATTCTTTCCCCTGAAACAGTAAAATATGCAATTGGGTTGGAGTTGACTTCGTCCACAGGAGATACCTGACAACCTTACTCAATAAGAGAGTTGCATGTGTCACCAGACAGCAAGATTGAGTGTCTGAAGAAGAGGAAACCATCCATCTCACCACCCTGACCTTTCTGAGAGCCAGCTGGTGGTGTGGGCTGAGCTCCACCGATCACGTCAGAGTTTATTGCTCTGTTAGTCCTCCCTGACTGACAGGTCACCTAATGGATAATAAATTACTTCCCTCCACTTGGACTGGGGGCTGCCTGCATGTTGCTAACGCTGGTGTTTCAGAACCTACTATCACTCACTCTCTGCTTTTGCCATTTAAAGGGATGTGAGTTCAGAGACAATAAATAAATAAATAAATAGAGAGGGCTGGGATCTCGAGGGGACGTGTGGGGCATTAACAGCACGGGGCCCTCTGAGTTTCAGTGTGACACAGGCTCCCACATCCCCTGGGTCCTCTTAAAAACCTTGCAGCTTTACTTCTGTGCCTGCTGCAAACTCAGAGTCCTTTACCCCAGGCACCTGGGGCTGGGAGAGCAAAGCCACTTTCCTTGGCTTCTCCACAGATCCTTATAAGCCACCACTGGATCTCTTAGTTCTTCGCCTACAAAACTGTCAGTTTTTGGAATAGATGTTTTTCATCGCTTTTGTGAACATTTGCATCTCAGAAAATCTGGTCCAGGGGGGTTTGGTGCCTGTCTGCATCTCCAGCCCCTGCAACACTGCCCATACTCAGAGCTTTCATTACATGCTCTCCTTTTCCCTCTCGGCCGAGGAGACAGCGAGATTTCCAGAACATGCTCATTTATGAAATCTCTGTTACTTGCTCCTCTAACATTTATTTTTCTCTCTTTTTGGAAAGGACAGAGGTTCAACACAGGCCCTTAGAAATGCAGCTGCTGTTTCTTTTCAGCTGGGTGCTACTATGTGGAGAGCATCTGAAAAACCAGGCTGGAATGGAGGAAATTAGAAGTGAGTTTACATCACTTTGGAGAACAATACATGAAAGACTGTAGATTTTAATCCAAGATTTTTCATATGAATATTTCATCCTGCAGCCTTTACAGCTGAATGGAGGTTTGGAAAAGTCTGTTTATGTACAGATCCACGGAGGAGAAGACAGTATTTACTCTTCTGATGGAAAGCCTGGTGGGTTACACAACAGCCCAGCTTTATATCCTCAGTGTAGCAATGTGCTGTGGCTGTTCATGAGGGCATTTATGTACCCCAGTGAACTCTAAGTGTAAGCCCAACGTTTAGCACATATTTCAGTACTATTTTCACAGCAGGGTCTATAGACAATGTGTTCCCTTTACCCACCCTTCTTACAATTCTGCATCCTTATATTACAGCTTATGGCTTAAGAAGGAGGCAACTATCTTGCTTTGTTTGCCAGTATCAAATATTTTTTTCCTGAGAATAATTGCTTACCCAGGGTTTGCTTATGTAAGAATTAAACAGGGTATTCCATTAAAATTATTAAAAATGTCTTTCTATAGCTCTGCTCTCTCCACTTCTCTTCTAATGTTCAGAACCACATAAAATAGTAATGAGCGTACATAGCCTTCTGCTGTTTTCATAGACAAGGCAGTAAAAGAGACAGTTGCTGTTCCCTTGAGTGCCAGCCCACGAATCAGAAAGTCTAATCAGCCACAGAGCCTGACACACTAGATAGTCCCTGTATTTCATTACTGCTATATTAAAATCTTTCCTATCTGAATTCTCTATTCTCTATTAAAAGAAGAGAGAAATAGAAGAGATAATCAAAAGAGGGCAATAAGAGAGGACTTAAAGAAAAGTAACTCTCTCAACTCCCTCAGCCTGATGCTTTGGAATTGTGTTTTTGGTGCAAGAGCTGGTCTGAAAACACTTGGAGCAAGCACCTGGCATGCTGTGGCCCTTACATCCCCCTGGGCTGGCTGGTGAGGGTCAGGTGTGGGCAGGACCCAGCGCTGGCTGTGCCTGTGCTTGCAGCAGCTGCTCAGTGAGATCAAGGAGCCATGGGGTGTTCCCTGCTCGCCCTCCCCTCTCGCCCCCTGTGCAGGCCACTCAGGGTTCTCTGGTTTCAGCCCAGGGATGGCAGGGGCAGATGTTCTGCAGCTGCACTGGGGGGCCAAGCAGAGGCAGTTTTCCTGGGAGAATCCACTGCCAGGCTCTGGCTGTGCCCAGGGTGGGGATCAGCGTGGCTGCAGCACTGCCAGCAGCGCAGGTGACGTAAAAACAACATCTGCCCACACTGAAACAGGAGACACCTCCCTCTGTGCATCAGTCCACACTAATCTGTAAATTAGGCTGTGACAAAACAAATTAGATTTAATTTTGCATAGCTGTCCAATGGCATTACTACATGTGTCATTACCTAATTCTTTGAATCAATGATTTGACTTTGCCTGCTTGCACCTTATGAAATTGAGAAAGATAGTTCAATACCTGCAGGCAGTTGCTAAGAGTACCACAGATGTTTATAATATCAAACAATAGATGTCACTGTTATGCCAATAAAAATGGGTTATATTTACAGTTATTGGTAGTTTCAACCTCCACTGCACAAAGCTGCTAAGTCAAAAGAGTAAAGCCAAGGCACTCACTGACACACACTGCTTTCCTAAACATGAATCCTGAACCTCCTTGTGGTTTTTTTGTCTATAAATTTGCACACAAAACTACTACATATTTTAAAAGCATGTTTAAATAATATAAAAAACATATTTTCCTATGCCTTCATGCAAATTGGTCACACAAGAATAACACCACTGCCCACAAGGTACCAGGAGTGGGAGAAAAAGGAAAAGGGATTTGGGAAACTTAATGGAGGAAATAGCAGAGCTGGAAACAGTTCTGCTTAGGCTCCTTTCTTTCAAAAGGGTGGGTGGTGTGTTTACTCTCCTCTCCTTGGAATGATTGCGTGGAGGATGGCACATAGGATCTCTCCAAAAGGGAAGGAGCAGGTTATAAGCAGTGATTTGTCGAGAGAAAAGAAATGAAGGAGCAGCATCACAGGCAACATCCCACAGCAGCGGAAGACAGGGACAGTCTGCAGGAGGAGGGAATAAGCATCAAGCAAAGTTTGGGCTCTAATATCATATTCCAAGAGGTCCTTAATACTGCTTGAAATTACGTAAAAATATGAAAATTAGACTGTGGGCAATATAAGAAGCTCCAGGCCAGCCTGGCACCCTCTTGCTCAGCTGTACAAGACCTGTGCAGAGTCAGCTTTCGGGTGATGAACAAAACCAGTGAAGTCTGACAAATGAGAATGAATTTAAACATCAACTTCGGGATGAGACACAGAGGAAAGCAGACAGGTTATTACACAGCAGCTGTTCACCAGCCACCGTTGTACTCCTTAATATCAAGAACACAGTTCACGGAGAGAAAATGTCTGTGCTCAGTAGTAGCAGCTTATTTGTAGCCACAGCAGAAGAACCAAAAGTGCTTTTTTGTGACCAGCTGATTCAGGCAGAGAAGATGGCCAAGAATTCTGATGCATGGTCCTGCCACCAGCCAGCCCCCAGGAGGGGCAGGAGGTTCCTGATGTTTTGCTTCTTACCGTGAGTTTGGGAAACAGAAATTAATTCAAGCAAAACCGAAGTCTATAAGATAAAGGAGAAAAGCCATATGGTAGTTTTTTCATTAAACCTCTTTCCTCCAAAATGTGAAGGAGACCAATTGACATTCCTGGATAGAACACCTGAACTGCACACACAAATAAGTGTTATTTCAAACAAACCCACCAGTGTTCTGGACACATATGCCAAACCTTTGCCATGCAGATTTGATCACACCTACTCTGTAAAAACCCCATGAGGAGGGCAGGTCCTTCCCTGCAGTGTTTGCAGACAAGACTGTGATTGCTATTGGGATGATATTACAATGTACATTCAAACATTTCTGTGCTTATTTAGCCAAGAACAGCAAGTTTTGCATGTAACCATGTTCCTTACATCTAAGATTTCCTCTTCACTTGAAATCACCTCTTCCAATGTCACCTTCTAGGCTGTGGCTGAGGAAATGATTAGGAGGTCACATGAAGAATAACTCAATAAAAAAAAAGTACAAACAAGAGAAAACTTCAAGGAATAATCTGAGGAATAACAACATTGCCTTGTCACACATTCTTTGCAGTGCTGAAGGAGAGAGTGAGCCAGAATACCAGGTGAACTGCTTCAAAACAGAAAGTCTTTCAACATACCCTGTGAGGTATTGCCTGCTTCTGTAGAAAAATAAAAGGAAAACGATACGAATACCTCATAAATCACAGTGAGGTGCATATTTCAAAGGTTCACAGGACTCTGGTACAAGGTGGGGAATGGGATGATTTGCAATGTGACACCTGCCTGATAGCACAGAGGAATCTCAGCCACTGGGAAATGTAGGTATAAAAATCCAGTCTTTTCCATGTACTTTTAAAGCAGTGAGATGAAGCATGCCCATGGACACAGTGACATCCAAAATGCAAAATCTTAGCATCTGTGAAAGCACAGATATTGATGTGCATCACGAAACATATGTTGCTGACTGAAGCTATTATTAGTGACAAGTCACTCTCTACGCTGGAAAATCCCAGGTTGCCTTGGGCTTTGTCTGAGCAGAAACCAGAGAAACCCAGACAGTCATAAAGCCAAAAATACAGGGCTAAATTCAGCCACACTTGATGCTAAATCGAGCAAATTGCACAGAGCAGAGGCAGGACCAGAAGGTGTTTTATTCTCCCAGACTGTCTTTGCAGGGTGCAGATTATTTTGATCTGTTCATCATGGCTCCCATTTTGACTGATACCTCAGAAACTCCTGATGCTGCAGTTTGGGAAGCTAGGGGCTTCTGGTGGGTTGAACCTCCCTTATTTCAGCTGCCTGTGGCCCCAGCTCTGCCCTTCCACCCTCCTGCAGCATCAGGGGCCACCTCCCATCCCAGCCGCTTTGTGCCCCAGGGATGCTCTCACACCACATCAAGATGTGGATTTTCTGGGCCCTGAGCCCAGAAATATGTTGTTATGTTGGACTTTCACAGAAGCAGAGCAAAATAAACAGTCACCAAACTCCCTGGTTATCAGAGGTACAAGGAAAGGAGTTATCCCTTCACAGGCTTGATCACAAGTGCTCGAGGCAGGAAGGTTTAAGCAGAGTTGTACTGCCAAAGTCAAGCTTCTAAATGTCCTGTTTCTGGTGCCAAAATTCACAAGATTAACTTTCTGTAAATATTTTTTCAGCACCTAATTTTTTTTTTTTTTACAAGCTTTTAAATTGTATCTTTTCAAGTTTTTAGAAAGTCTAAAAGATTAATCAACCCCCACTTAAAAGTATGATTCTGACAACTGAATAACTCCAGAAGGTACAGTGGGAATGAAAAGTCCTGTATTTTGTGAGACATGAGAGCTGGGAGTGCAGGGAGAAATTTGAAATGAAAGATTCTAAGATACATGCAACAATATTGCTGCTGATTGTCTGGTGTGCAGAGGCAGAGCCAGAAAGGCAGTCTGAATGGGAGTAGAAGATGGGAAGGCAAATGGATGTGAGAGCAGAGGGTAAAGCCATTAAATGCTTCACAAATCTAGTGGATGAATCAATATTTTTTCAGCTGACACACATGTTATGGGTTGAAGGGAGCATATGGACATTCCTCAGCTGAGGAAATTCAAACCTGTGAGGACTGCATGAGGAGAACATGCCAGAGCTGGAATCAGTGATGAGGAAACCTAACAAGGATTTCAGCAGAGACTGAATCGGCCATGCAGGCACTCTGACAAAATTAAGTGGCATAAGCTGGAGAATTGTGGAAAATAAGAATATATTTTACGGTCAAAGCTGCTCCCAGGTCAGAACTAGGAAGGCAGCAGCTGGAAAATTGGACCAGCATATATTTATCTGTTTATCTATAAATATATATAGTAGTGGCAATGTGAACTGCTATGTTGGCAGAGAAGGTTCTGTGTTCAGGTCTCATGAAACACTGAAGTCAAGCAGAGGCACATGAAGGGGGGGAGGTGTAGAACTCCTAAGTATAATGTCTCACTAGCAATAAAATCTTCCCTAGAAATGACACAGGCAGGAAGAGAATGGATTTAAGTCCTTGAAGCATAACAGAATAGCAGTATTTATGGTTAATTATCAGGCATTAAATGATTAGATTAACCAGGTTCTGTTTATACAACGGTTCCTTCTCTTGTTCCTTCAGCTACATTGAGTTATAAACAAAAACACATCCCATAAAAGTGGTTCAGTTGTTTAACAGGCTAAGTGAATGACCTCACTATAATTAATTAGGGTTCTTTACCTAATTGAGTATTTATGGTCACCAGAGTGATGCAAACCTATACCCCAGCACCCCACTCTGATCCTGGTTTCATTTCAAGGGCATGCCTTGGAAAAATTAGAGGGAATTTTGATTGTGTCTCTGAACCTTTATGGGCTGGGCTCTGTGGACACAAATTAACAGCATTTTCAAACCCAAAATACAGGGGGGTGTTCTGTGGCTACAGACTGTTGGAAACCGGGCAGAAATGGTTCTTAAAGTCCAGGCAAGGGAAAGAAATCCTCTCTACATACATAGGATTTATGTTTAGAAAGCAAAGGAAAATCTGTAAGCACACAGTTCATCAAAGAAGGAAAAGAGGTTAATCAACACTACATGTGACCACAAAAATCGGGGTGGGGGAGGGGAAGGGGGGAAGTTAATTGAATTAATTCCTTTTGCTGTGCTGTAAGAAGCAGCAGGGTGTGCTCATGAGTCACCTTCGGAGCTCAGCAGCTCCTGGATGTGTGACCGTGAACCAGGAGAGCACGAAATCCATTCTCCTACTCACTGCAAACCATCCCACCCTGGTGTGAGTTTGTTCCAGCTCATTAGAACTGTGTTTCTAGAGCTGTGCCCCACTCAGTTAATTCCTAGCCCTTCTTGCCAAAGCAGTTCATGCCCATGATTTACAGCTAAGGCACTGCCACAGCAGGAGAAGTGTGGGAACTTAGACATGGAGTAAGGACCCAAACATGGGCAGGCAAAGGAGTGAATCTGTCACACCTTGTGGAAAACACTTCCCACACCGAGATGGAAGGGGTTGGCTTGGCAATCCCAGGCAAGGGATGTGGTTCTGCTGTGCCCCATGGTGGGGTACCAGGGCTTTACAACCTCAAACTCAAGAATCCAAGAGAATTGCTAAGGAAGGAACCTCAAAGGGATTTGTTTTCAGAAAGGACAAAACCCTTTCATGGTAAATCCCTGCTGGAAGCAACACATTTTTATCTTAATCTGGCAAGTGGCACCTATGTCTCATTGCTTCTCTGAACACTCTGAGCTGCTGAAGCGAGGAGAATACCAAAGCAAGCAAGATGCCAATAAATAAATGCTTGTAAAGTGCACTGGAGCTGAAAAGCACAGTGTATTATTACTAGGAGATGACCAACATTTAAACAGTATTTGGTGTCCCACAATTTCATCACTTGAAACGGATCTCTGGTTTGGTTCAAAAGCTGCTGAAGTTTTGTCATTGGTTTTATCACACTTCAGATGGGATATTTAAAATGTTTGCTGGCACAAACTGGTGGTTGGGGCCAACAGCCAGAGTGAGCTCAGACAGCATGAGGAAAGAGAGGGAGATTAGAATCAGTTAATTAGATACGATTTATACAGTTTAATTTCTTCCACTTCTTTGTTACCCTTTCAGCGTTTTATACTAATTAATTTCCAAATGGAATAATAATCATAAATATGTGCCTGGTGCTTTGACCTCTCTGCTCAGAGCGGTTTTTGCAGGGTCTCCCATCAGGGATGATGCACCAGCCTGGGCAGCGCTGCTCTCACACAAATACACACATCAGATGGTGCTTTGTTGGATGCAGCTTTTCTGACCCTTTGGTCTGACAGATCTCCTCTCACCAGGCCTCTGATACAGGGCACTGACTCCCCTGCTNNNAACCGTGCAGGCACATCCTCTCCCCACTGGCCGGGCAATTGCCATCATCTTCAGTCTCATTTTTCCAAAGACAGGTTCCAGCGTCTTTAATGCCTCATGAGAACATAGTTAAGACAGAAAGATAGAGGAGGAGAGCCGGAATAACGTGAGCTGATGCTGTAAAAAAGCCACTGCTTATGCCATGACAAAATAACCCTCATTTCCCAAATGTATCCTGCTCTGAGATGACAGTGCTTTGCACTCCAACGCCTCCTTAAATCACTCCAAATGCCTCCTGCCCTGAGAACCACTTTGATTTTGGTGCAGTTTGACACAACCCTGGAGCAGGACCCATCTAGGGAGATTTGGTGGGGGAGGGCTTTGTGTGCATTTTACAAGGCAAGAGGAGGAAACCTGCCTAGATGAGGTGAGATATGTTTTCTGTAAATTCTTGCCTTTTCCTGCAAGTTAGAACCTCACAACTGCCCAATTTTACTTTCTGAAGTGAAAAATAATTGGAAATAACACTGTACTATTTTTCTACATGTTTAACCTACTCCTTTCAAGCACCAAGAAGGTTTTGTTAGTACCAGGCCCCTCCAGCCTGGTTTGCCTGTTTGCAGTGGAGATGTCAGTGCCTTGCTCTTTCCCAGCCAGATCAGTCAGGGAAAACTTGGATACAAAATGCCCTCTCTTCTTGAGTATGGCCATGGCAGGGCTCTGGGAGAACTGATTGTTGGCAGAGAGAGGTCTTGCCTGGCATGTGACACTTACTACCCATTTCAATCAGCTTGATGGCATCTTCCACACTGGTGACTTCTTTTTCCTCCAGCCTCACCACTTTGCTGTTCATCACTTTCAAGAACTATCATTTCAGAGGGTCATACACTTCACTCCCATAAATCTTGATCATCAAAAACATGGTCAAAGTGGAAGATCTGGTTGTCCAGGTACCACGTGAGGTCCAGCTGAGATTCATGCACCATCACCCTGTCCTTGCCAGGGCACAGTCACTGAC
>JAWWES010000042.1:4812668-4853903 GCA_035583135.1 Lophotriccus pileatus
TTCACTTTACTGGCAGACTCATAAACTGCATCCTCAAATAAAGCTCAACTTGCTGTTACTGAGAGTCATTAGTGCCCATTTAGAATCCAGAGGGTTGGCAAGCAACAGGCACAAGATGGAGACCTTAAGTCTTAACAAATGAAATTCCAGCACAACTGACTAAAAAACAAAAACCAAGGTAAAAAGACAGCTGTGAACTCTGCTCAAGATCTCATCCATCCCCAAACATATGACCAGCAGTAGCTGAAATGAGTTTTGAAAGTTTTCCCTTTGGACCTGAATGCTACCTTAGCTGCTTTTAATTATTCCAGTTAAATGTAGAAAAGTTCTAACTGTAAGCTTTAAATGTCTTTTTAGAGATAACTTGAGGGAGTTGAGATCAGGAAAAGAAAGAATTAAATAAGCTCTCTGTCTTTTCCAATCTGCATTGCTTTTCCACCCAGTGCCCTGGCCTTTCATCCTCCTCTGAGACTGCTCAAGAGGGTTCATTAACAAGCATCTTCAGAAAGAATAAGAAAAAAGGACAGAGCTCACAATTGCTGGCACACTGAAATGCATTTCAGGCTGGCCTGGAACGCAGCAGAAAAGGGATTCTGACAAACTCAGGATTTCTATGTTGTTCATGGAGAATAACTATTTTGAAGGTGTTTTGTTTGTATTCAATTGAAGAGCCAACGTAGAGTCATATCCAGGGTATTCTCTTTGAGAACTACGTGAAAGAACTTTGCAAAACTGTGCTGGCTCTTGCCTTCCTGATGAGAAGGTTCCCAAATGATACACAAACATACTGAAGAGTGAGTCAGGTTTGGGTTTCTATAAACTCTGGAAGATCCTCCATGTGGATACATGTGGAATTCAGTCCACAGGCTGCACTGTAAATCAGGTAAAACAAATGGTGTCACTGCACCTAAAGATCTGTACAGGTTTATGAGTAAAGGAACTTGTTTTCAGCTTGCCATTGCCAATAAATCAATCTTCTAATTTCCTTTCTTTGCATTTCTTCCCAAAGTTAAACAAAGAAAAGGGAAAAATAAAATAAAAGGAAGAAAATCTGCAGCTCTGTCCTCTCAGCAATGACACTCAGCTCTCCAGGCACTGCCTGAGCCCTTGTGTGCATCCCTCTCCTTCAGCATGTCCAGCATTTCATTCTGTGGATCCATTTTTCCATGGCAGGCTTTCTCAGGGGAGCCTTAGGGAAGGCCATTATTTCCTCCCTTCACTTTTCCAGCGTGTGCAGCAGGAGGAGCTGAAAGCAGCCCTGTAATCCCCCAGGCTGGCCCTGTTCCCCTGCTTTATCTTGCAGCCAAACTAATAATCCAGGAGTGAACGTGGCACCACAGTGGGCAGGAGAGGAGGGACACAGTCAGAAAATCAATATTGGACATATCCATGGCCACTCATGGAAAAAGTCAATGTATTGTCAACTGGAAAAAGTCTGTCATTGAGGACTTGCCATTTTCATTCCTTTTGCATAGTCCCAGCCCAGAAATTCCCATGTCTGTCTTCAAAGGATGCCATTAAAGATCTGTCAGGTAGTCAGAATAGACCCCTGAGCCAGGAAGGAGTAAGAATATTATGAAAGATTTAACCAAAATCATCAAAACTTTAACTGACATTTCAGTTGGTAGAAGGTTTCCAAATGACAGCACCCACTGAATATTGCAAATGGGCCTACTGTTCTGGGCAAAGAAATATGGCAGCAGGCATGTTGGTTAGCATTTGGATTACCATTCTGCCATCCATTAGTGAAGCCAGAAATATTCAGAAGAGTTTAAGATATTACATGTTCAGGGAACATAAACATTCTAAAGAGTCCAGCTTGCACTGCAATCATTAGCATGGTAATATTTTTAGCGAAACAACCGTGTTTTCACCTAAATAGTGAAGAAAGCAGCAGTAGGATTTCTGCTTACCCTTCCAATTAGGGAGAAAATAGTTACGAGGTAGAAAATATTGTTTGGATCATACTCTGCCTGACCTTTTAAGATTGCCCACGTTCTTATTTGCAGCTTCTTGGATTTACGCAAATTAATATATTTATCTTTGCTGGAAAGATAAACAAACCCAAATTCATAAATACAGATTTATTTTCCCTGACTGCATCCAAAAGTGAAACATTTGCTATGTCACTCATGTCACTTAATGACTGTCTAACAAATGTATTTGCAGGAGGAAACACACACACATAAATAAATAAAATTTAGTCCCTTGGGCCCCTGTGTGGGTCCTGATTTGGGACAACAATTTGTTGTGCTGAGCATGTTAAGAGACTGAGCACTGACAAAACCAGGTCATGGGCCTCAAAAAATGCATTTACTTCAGCAAGATTACAAAAGGGTCGTATAATTAGACTGAAGAAGCCCAAGTTAAAATTCTCAGTACAGTGATCATCAGTCACTCCTGACCTCTCACTGCATCAAATCCCAGCTTTCTTTCAGTATATTCTTTTCACTCACACCAGTTTCTTACATTATAAGCTCTTCTGGGCAGTGGCCCTCAGGAATGTCTAACCCAGCTTTCCTGGTAGCAGTAGTTATATGTTGGGAACCACAAAACATTACCCAAACCCAAGGAAAGTGCCATCATCTCCATTCAGCTGGAAACACATTCTAAGCCGTCACTTCAACAGGTAATTTTTTCCCTCAATGCCATAAGTACACTAGATGGTATTTTTAGGTGGTGGAAAGGACAGCGAAGATGATTCAGCAGAA
Organism: Lophotriccus pileatus; assembly: GCA_035583135.1. Classification (NCBI taxonomy): domain Eukaryota; kingdom Metazoa; phylum Chordata; class Aves; order Passeriformes; family Tyrannidae; genus Lophotriccus; species Lophotriccus pileatus. Next base: position 4,815,380 of record JAWWES010000042.1, read on the forward strand.
TGTTTTTTTCCAGTTTAGCTGCCAGACAAGTGCATTCTCAACTGGGCTCTCACAGACTTCATCCAACTTTCATGCCTCGCCAGGTGCTTGTACCAGAAATGAGGCTGTTCTTTGCCATCCTATAACAGCTCATCCACTCAGAATTTATAAAGCAGGGAGAAAACAGTCTCACCTACCACAGTGGGGTCCTGTATCGTTGCCAGGGACTCTTACGTGGCAGATAATGCACATTTAATAGGTATTAAACACATGGAAAAAAGAGAGCAGAGAAACTTAATTAACTCTCCCTAAAACAGTAGGGGGCCTGCTGCGTTTCAGGCCTCTAAGGTGCTACTAAAATAATAACTACACACATCCAGGGGAAAGAATTTAGGTGGGAAGGAAGAAAAGGAGGTGTACAGACACAGGAAATAATCACATGGTGAAATAGTGGCTTTATCATCACAGCTGCTGGAAGGATGGGAATGCCTTTATTGACGTGCACTTTGTCCCACTGCCTGTTTTGTAATTGGTGATTGCTCTGCATCGCCAGCAATGCCCGTCAGGGAGGGGTCCACAGGTCAACTCAGAGCTCCAGGGAAAGCCTGAGACTTGTTCCCAGTGAGGGTTGCCAAGGGGAGCCAGAGCAGAAATCAGCCAAGGACACAGACACATCAATGTCCGCGTTCTACCATGGGGACGCAATAAAACTAAACCAAGTGTGTCTGTCACTGATGTGAAGAAGTAAACCATGTAATTACATGGTGTGATCCTTCAAGAAACTACACCTTTGTGGGTGTTTAAAGGGAAGACACATTTCTGAGACGTGCTACAGGCAGCTGAAAGTCCCAGTTGCCTTTATTTTCCACCCCAGCAGGTGCCACAGTGCCTAACCCATAACTTCCAGTGTGGAGTTACTGAAAAATCAAGGCTCAAGGTTGTCATGACAAAATTTCATCCACATTTGAATCCTACTTTTTTTAGGAAACAAATAAAATCTAAATACTGAGGATGAACTCTGAATCTGAGCTTTAAAACAGGCAAAGGGAAAAGGCTTTATGAGTTTTCATAGGATTTGTTATTAATGAAGTCTCTGAACTCCCAAGCGGTTGGATTTGAACTGATAAAAGTTCAGGGTCTGATTCTCTCCGTGGTGATTCAGAGAACAGCACCAGAGGTTTACATATTCATTGCTAATGTAAAGAATCTTCATGGCCCAAAGCCCTGGATGCCCTGAATTCCCACCAAAGGCTGCTGTGTGGGGCAATCCCAGCTCGCACATCCTTCTCCCACACCTCACACTTGCTGCCTGAACAGAACAAGCACATGAGCTGGACTTGGAACAAGAAAATGACTAGGCATGAGATTTGTGGAGTCTATTTTCAGGTAGGACCATTTGGGAACTCCCCATGCATTGAAAACAGGCACTGACTGGCTGCAGGCAAAGACTCAGCACTCACTCCCGACCTAAACACGGGGTAATGTGGCCAATTAGTTTCAGATGGTTGTTTTGCAGCAAAGTCTACTTACAGATGGGAGTATATATCTGCTACCCTGGCTAAATTTGTGTCAACATTTGTATCTCTAGACACAATTCTTCCTTTTTTTTAAACAATTCTTTTTCGTGTGTCTGCTTCTTTTTGACTAAAAGTATTGTAAAAACTGTACTGCATCACGTGTTGTTTTACTCAGGGGCCATTGGAGAGGTACAGGGAGTTAGAGGAAAACATCATTCTCTGCTATATCAGCTGATAATTGATTTAAAATACTGTTACATAATTCATTTGCTGAACAACATTCAGACATGCAGCTCTGCAGCAGCAGAAAACTGAACCTTGAAAATTATTCAAAAGCAGCTGCCTAAAGTCACAGCAGCTGTAATACACAAGGAATATATACAAAGACAGTAGTTTATTGGGGGTTTCAAACAATATATTTTTAACCATTTTTCAGCCCCATGTTCTCCCTTTGCACAACTACCATGTTGCATTAGCTGCCACATATTCCAAATATGATAACAGATATTTTTTTTCTGAATTGGTAAGAGGTTGCTTAATGTGTTACCATGAATATGCAGAGAGATACCTCTTCCCAATGACCCATGCTTTAATGGAAAGTCTAATTAGTCACCAAAAGCTATTAAAACTTACAAAAAGAATGGTGTAAGTAACAAAAGTAAAATTAATCAAACAACAAACTCAGCTTCATCATTTGAAATCCAAAATAATCTGACTTTTGTATATTTATACCTAGGTTTGATAGCATAAAAATGCTCAGAGTATTTATTACCCCATCTTTTCTTTTTCCTCAGGGAGACAATAAAATCCTAAAGTATCAAATTATAACAGGCAACAACAAAAAAATCCAAGTATTAGTTTTCTGAAACAAAGGAGCTTTCTACAAAATTGAAAAATTCTGGAGGATATATCAATTTTGACAAATTTCATTTCTAGACAGAGCAATAAGACAGAAACATTTTGATTGTAAGAGTAAAATAAGTCCTCTGTGCCTCTAAATGACATCTCCATTTGCTTTTTATGCTATTTATTGCATATCTTAATTTCAAAGCTAAAGGAGATGTTTCATTGTGAAACAATGTTTTTCAAAAGTGGCATTTTCTGACTTTGAGTGATGCTGACCAAATATTCTGTCACGTCCTACTGCTCATCTGCCTGACTCTGCCTGTTGTCTCTTTTTTTGTGCACTTGGAGGCTTCTGGGTACAGAAAAAATGACTCATTTCTTCTTTTACACATATAAAGTGCCTTTGATGAAGGGCCAGAGCTGTGAAATGAGTAACTGCCCCTGCACAAATAAACAATAAACTTCTACTTGCCAAGCTGTTTGTAAATCTTGGCAAGCAGGTCTTCTAAGGAGCCTGTTGCACAGTGCACTGGGAGGGTAGAAATATCAACTTAGTGCAAGAGAGAGTCTAAAACTCTCCCAGTACCACAGCACCTAAAGTGGGATGGTAGGTTTCAGAAAACCCCTCATTGTGTTGCTTCTGACCAGCCTTCTGCAAGAAGGTTCAGTGAGTTGTTCACTCGTTCCCTGAGCTCCACAGGAGACTGATTTCTGAAATACTCTGGGTTCTGGACCAGACTCCAAAGGGCCACACAACTTTTGGTAGGGGAACCTATGTCTCTGCTGTCCTGTTTTAATTTTTGCACCCTTTCTCCCCCCCTTCAGATAAGAATCTCATCCATTTACCTATTTAACAGGATACATTAAATATATTTAATACATTCTTTGGAGTGACAGATTGGAAAGATGGCTTTTCTTGTCTTTTTTTTTCCCTTTCCTTGCCGTGGAATTAATTCTGTTTCTCTCTGTCAGAGCCACAGCACTAGGAGAGTACCTTAATGGGGTTTTAGAATGAACAATGCTCATAAGCATCAAGCAGATTTGCACAAAAGGGAATATATGCCTCTTTCTTGTCAAACCCTTGAAGTGTGCTGCTTCAGAATCTTAGAGGATGAGAGAGAGGAAAGGAAAGCCACAACTACTGTGAACTGTGATGATGCACATTTGGTACCACAGCTTCTCTCTACTTGGCTTGGCTTTAAAAGCTGCACACTTTTAGAGATTTTTTTTCCCCATACATATCTGCACAGAGTTTCACTGCAGCTGTTACAGAAAGTTTTAGATTGTCCTTATTGGATGTAATCCCAGATGAGAAAACAAAGTTGTACATTAAAAAGGATCTGATAAAATATTCCCCATGTCACGAAGGTAGCAGCAGTGTGCAATTGCTGGCTTCTGTTTCAAAAGCACACCATGAGCAGACTTATCAAAGCAGCCTCTTTGAGGGCTGGGGAAGATTATTCTGTGAGCATTTCGGGTGACCTGTTCCTGCAGAGTTACAGGAATTGCAGAAATTAGAGCAAGTGTATTAAGAGATGCCCTGCAGAATTATCAGCCACTACAGAAAGACTGCAGAGAGATGGTCCAATGTCATTAGTTCATCCAGATAAAATTATTTTAATTTTAATAAAATACAACTCCGAATTCAGCAGCAGGTGAAGTGGTTGAAACCCCAGCTGTTACCCAGCTGTTATTCTTTCACCACTGCCCAGACATTGTTTACAGTCCAGTTCCTTAGAAGCTTAAAAGTTAATAATATGGAAAACTCAAAAACTTAAATATGGACCCAAACTGGTCGCAGAGAATATCCATTATCCACATGTGGTATCAGACAACATGCTGCCAAATCCAGCTTGGTTGTGGGCAGGCACTAAACACCTCGGTGCTGTACTGCCATTCCTCTGCTGTGCATTTCATTTGTGGGGAACCACAAGGCAATTTAGGGTCTTCCAAAATCTTAATAACAACCAGCACCTTTGGGAACAGCAATCCCAAAGCTGCACAGGCTGAGCTGAGAGAATCAACCTTTGCTGACTGTGGACAAACATTTGTGGTGGGGGAACAAAGTACCTGGAGGAGTGCAGAGCCAGGTCAGGTCCCCACCTGATTGATACCTTCCTAAATTCTGCAGTCACCTCCTGACAGTCTCAGTTCCTGGAGGACTCCATTATGAGAAACTCAGTGAAAAAAAGGATGGCAGGATCACTCTGTTACACACAACTAACGTGCTAACTGCTTTTCTTTCCCAAAAATGATTTCATGGTTCCTTTTCCTTACCCATTTGATTAAAATAGTCATATTGATCAGAACAGAGCATTAACCACCAGCTGGTCTCAACAGGAACAATTATCTTTAGAAAACAACACTGACATTATGGCTTTGCACAACTGTCTGTCTGTCCTTGGTGTGTTTAACAAATGCTTATTCAGACTGATACTGACTTTATATTTCTGCTTTACTGCTGCTTTTGATTTGACAGTTGCTGGCAATTCTGCTGCTGGTTTATTTATCTGTTGTACCCCTGCTGTTTTTCCAAAGGCTCTGCTTCCACGGCGTTCCAGGCTGTTCAATAGAACCTGCCTCAATCAACTTTCCTATTTTCTTGTCTTCCTTTCAATAGTCCTAAAGTCCAAGGCACCCATTTTTCAACTTACAACATTCTCTCCAAGGGTAATATATATTATTTTTAAAGAACATTACCCTGCTTTATGTGGACAGGAGAGTCAGGGAGGGACAGGAGCCCACGGCACAGCCACTGCCCTTGCTCAGAGGGGAGGCAGAAGCAGCTCATGTGTGAGCACATTTGTTAGTCTCTTCTACACTCTCATGTCTGCAGCCACTGATGTTCAGAGAAGGGAAAACCAAAAATTCTGCCACTTAGAAACCCAAGCAAAGCAAGCAAACCCCAACCCAATCAGGTATTTATAGCAGGACTGTGGCATCTCATCCCTGCAGCGCCTCCATTCTCTCCTGCAAATCCCAAAGCTGTTCAGAAGAGCCACAGGATAACAACAATAGGACTGCTCATGAGTTCCCACTAAAACAACTGAAAAAAAATTGAAAAAAAAAAAGAATTAGATTTTCACTGTAATCTATTACAGTGATTTCAGCATTATGGTAATTAAAATTGTACCATTTAGCTTGCACAAACAAAAGTTGCAGACTATCAGGGACTATTATCCCACAACAATATCCATTCATCTGAGACCAGTTTCTTTTTCCTGTTGTTTCTTACAAGACCAATATTTTTTTTTCCCAGCAAATGAGTAACAGTTATACAGACAATAATTTCTACACATGTAAGGTTTGACTTAATTGCTATTAAGTCCATAAGATTTAAGAACAAGTTTAGGTCAAAGAGCAAAACAAGCACCCACGTGCACAAGTTCCTGTGAGAATGTCTGTATATAAAGAAGTGGGGTTTTTGGCACCCTGGGATTCAAAGCCATTTCAAGTCTTTTTTTCTATGTTAACATGAATGTGGCACAGTGATATTCAGGACTGAATAAGGACAAAATTCTTCTTCACAGTTGCATTCAGTCTCAGTGTTTTGCTGCCCTGGTCTTCCCTACATCCAGGGACACTTTGGGCTTGCTTGGGCTAAGTAAAATCAGGAGAAAATAAAAAAACCTGCACTTTTAATACAGACCCAATTCCTCCTGTTCCCCACAGCCAGGCCTTGAAAGCTGCAGCTTTATCATCCTTAATGGCTGCTGACAGATCCATCAGCTGAACCCTAGGACCACAAACTTCATATGCACTGGGTGTGTTTGCCACCAAATCCTACAGCTGATTATGCCCCATTTATCTGATTTACATGCATTGGCTCTAATGATATAATTACACCTAAACACAGCTATTGCCCAAAGGATAATCTGCCCTAAGCTATTACAGAGAAAACAAAGACCATCACAAAACTGATCTGTTCTGGCTTGTGCTATTTTAGAAATTAGGGACTGAAATCTGTTTAGAGGGGAATTGAAAGAAGCAGGAATGAGAGCTTTTCTGTACCCCAGTGGGTTTCAGTTCCAGACTTTGTGTTTTCACTGCATGCACGTGATAGAGCCATGAGACAACTGCAGAATGCCCAGCCCTTGGCAGTAAGGCAGAAATACTGATTTCCAGCAGTTGCTGGTGCTCCCCCCAGCACCATCCTTGTATCCACAGTGATCCAAATGACCCAGTTTCCACATTCCCAGATTTGGACCTTAGAGTTCAGAAGTTCCATTTTTATCACTGTTGGAAATTTCAGCCAAACATATGAAAAAGCCATTCAACCCTCCTAGTATTATGTGACTTTTTTCTTTTCCTTTCTAAAGCAAAAATATTTCAAAATAATGAAAGGGTAGACAACTGCTCCCCCTACCACCCTTTACAGAACTCTCCAATCTGCACAGGAACAGGGGGAGAATCTTGCACAACCAAAATGGTTGTACTTGACCCACGTGCTCCTCCTTCCAGAACTTGCTCAAAGGCAGGCTCAGCCTCCTGCCTTTAACGACAAAATATCCATCTACAAGACACCAATTTTCCAGCAAGAACAAGTAGTGATGTTAAAGAGCTGCTATTCAACCCTGGTATTCTATAATGCTTAATCAAAATCACTGAAATCAAGAAGAAAGAAAGCTCTATAAACTTTCTTGGTCTTTGGATCTATCACTTATGTGATGAAGTATCAAATCTGATGAAAATAAATGAACATTTTGTTATGTGCCTGATTTTTACTTGCCTTTTTTTTTTCTTTTTTCTTTTGCTCTCTCAAAACCACACACTTCTGACATTTCTATTAGGCTGCTGAATATTTGTGAAGTCAGAAGCATCAATTTTTCAGACTTGACAGTTCAGTATATGATATTTTTCAGTGTAAACAAATAGAAAATATTTTTATTGCCTCCTTATCCAGGCACCTCAAATGCCACTTTGGTTCCAATAATTTATCAGATACAGACTCTGGGAAGAGTGTTTGTCTGAGATCCAGAGCCTGACAATGAAAGCAGGATGCTCAGTTCCTCATTTCTTGCCTACCAGGATTTCTGTGCAAAGACAGATTGCTGATAAAAATCAGAATGTAGCCACTTTCCCCTTCAGTCAATCCTGACTTGAGTAAAACCTTCACTGCAATAATTTGCAAACATTTACTGTTAATTTGTTTGTTCACAAGATCATATGAAATAATGGAAAGGCAGAAATGGGGATTTCAGGGTGATTCACCCACATGGGCAACGTTTTGTTTGTTTGGCTTTGTAATGAACTCACCAAAACTCATAAGCTGCAGATGAGCTTAATTAAAGCCAATGGAGCAAAGAGACTAAGCCCTTCAGTGTGCTATCTTTGTGGCTTACAAAGCTTAAATAAGTCAAATCATTAAACATTAATTTGCCTGAAATTATGCAATATTGGCATGGAAATACTTGGGCCTCACCTCATCCCATCTGTGTATTGGGTTTGTCAATCCCCCTACATCACCATTTATAGAACCTCCTTTTTACACCACCTCTCACTGCTGTAAAAACTGCCCAGAACAGAGTCCAAACTTCCAGAGGACATGTGGAGGCAGAGGATGGCCCTGCAGGGATCCAGCCTCCCCGAATCTCCAGTGTCCTCTGCAGAGCATCAGTGCAGAAATGCCAGTAAAATCTCATTTGAGGCTCATATATTATGCCAGAGCCTTTATTTTAGAAGGCATTTCGGTAACTTTCAGATCATTTGAAAACAAGAGAGTTACAGAGGTCATTATTGGTTCCTCCTGTGGCCTCCATCCAAACAGGGTGCTCAGAGCTTGAGCCAGGGGCAGTTTATTCCCCACAGAGGCTGGAGTTTGCTCTACCTGCCCTCACACATGGTGTGTTCACCCTGTGCACACTCATTTTTCACTGCTGCAAGCAATGCTGGAGCATTTGGTCCTTGGCTTTGCCAGTGCTGTGCCTCCTGTTCTCCTCACAGTGGTGACTTCAGTGCAGACACGGACAACCCCCTCCTTTTGCTGTGCTCGGGTGCGAGCAGGGATCTCCTCCTCACCCAGAGCAGCCAAATCCCACCACGTCCAGTCCTGCCTGGGAGCAGCAGCATGGGGAAGGCTGCAAAGGCTCTCCATGAGCTGCAGCCTTCCCAGGAGCAGTCTGTGTGCAGGAATTGCAGTGACAGCCTGTTCCTGGTCCAGAGGACCGCACCTTCTGCTCCCGCATTTCCATGACAACGGTTCCTTCCAAACAGCTGCTGGATTTCAGCCTTGGACATTCTGCCAGACACCAGCTGGGATGAATGCAATGCAGACTGGGGTACCCACCAGTGACCCAGCCACTCCACATGTGATACCTACTGCTGCCAGTTCTTGTATCCTGGCAAAAAGGATTACGGTTTAGTCCCATTCTTAAAACTCATCCGCCTTGCTCTGAACTGGATTAATTTTCTCTAGGTTTTGCTTGTGTGCAAGTATTACCTCCCCCCATTTCCCTTTGCTGTTATTTGTTCAGGTTTCTGAAATGAGAGAAAGCAGCAGCCAATTTCACTGTGGTTCATTTCTAACCTTTCAAAATGTTCCTGTTTAAAGTATTTATAGGCCTTTATTGTTGTCAGCAACCTTCTGAGTGAGACTAAGAAGTGTTATTTCTTCTTCTGAGGAAGTTACTGAGCCTGGGACCCCCAAAATTCATTTCATTACTGAGCATGTTGACGAAATTACTTCAAAATTTCCCCAGTGGTTTTGAGCAAAATTAACTGTATTTTATATGACAAAAACATATTGTGTTGGCAAACTCCGTACGCGAAACATCGCTCACTGATGAGATACAAACTCTGCACTGTCACATCAAATCAACCCAGCCTCCAGAAGATTAGTTACTTTATATCACACCTTGAAAGTTAATATTTCCACATTTAGGCCTCAAAATCATATTTGCTTAACACAGTTGGGTATTTTTATGTGCTGCTTTGAGATTTTAGTAGAAGACAGGGAGGAACCACTGAAAGCCACCACTACTACTTGTTCTGCTGTGTCTCTATTGACTTTTGTCAGTCTTTAACCTTTGGAGGTGAAAACCCATCAACTTGCAATGATCCAGGTGTTGGTCCAGAAGCAGATGTGGCATTTCACCAGCCCTGGTAATTCTTAGTTACAACAAGCAGAGACTTCCTTGATATACAATAAAAGACAATGTCCTTAATATCCTTATTTTTTCCCCATCTTTTAGTGTAAGCAAGTAGCTCCAGCAAAAAGGAATTGGATTATAGCAAGAGAACTGGTTCAAAATATTAAAATAGTTTCTATTTGTGCAGGGTCTTTCATCCCAGAACTAAGAGCCTTTTTTCCAGATATGAGTTAACTCTCACAATATTCATCTGAGACAAAAATTATTGTTACTTGGATCTACCAATATCCTGGATGTGACTGCAGAGATCCTCTTTTTATATATTCTCTATTTTTCTGTAGTTTTTCACTTAATTGGAAAATAAGCACTGGGGATACTCCAGCCACACAGAGAACATATTATACTGTTTTCCTTTTTTAAGCAATCTAACATTCATTGCACATAACCTCTGTTTGTTTGCTGTAAAGAACTTGTTTCCTTAAATTAATGAATATGTAAAAATACCCATAAAAGGATCTTAATTTTTAGCTGCACATTTGGGCTTTGCTGCATGGAGACTCTAAGAAATCCCCTAATTCATGCTACAGGGACATTCCTGTAAAGACTAGTCAGGAACCTCCTGGGATGGGCTGAGCTTTCTCACCCCTTTTTAACTAAATTGAATTGTAGCAGTAGGGACTTCACAGGAGCCTCGAATTACCAAAACTCTTACATGTAGAGAAGTGCTTTGTTAAAGAGAGATGAATCCAAATACATGCTTAAAACTCAGGGTAGGCACATGTATTGAACACAGGGAAAGGGCAATTAGCCCAGAGCTGACAACATTCCCATTGATTTAAGTCATGCTAGGCTTTCTTGCAGTGACCTACTAGTTCTTCCTGGGGAATTCTTTCTCCCTCCTTCCAGGGTTTTAATTTAATTGCATTCTGTTAGTACCAGTTGAATTTTTCACTTGGTTCTCCTCTGCTTTGTCACAATTCACGAAAAAAATCCCCAAACCTACGGAGAGTCGTTGAGTCCGTGAGGTTGTGACCCCTGGAGGTGATGCTGAGCCTTCCTGCTCTGCCCCTGCTGCTTCCCTGTGCTTGTGTCACTGCACAGTTGAAAGATCAGTGATGAAAACACAGTTTTGACCAGAACAAACACCCCTTTTGCTTGGTGGGGCCCAACTCCACGCTGTGGGATACCCCACCCTTGGCAAATAGTGACAGCATCCTTCACCCCACTGATTTACAGGAGCTGGGGACGCTCCTGGGGGTGAGAGTTCCCATCCAGACTGAGAAAATGTGTGGAAGAGTCTTGAAAAGAACAGCAGAAGGTGAGTGCAGGAGAAGTCTTTGAGCCCAGCACAGAGGCAGTTCAGACAGTCATTTACAGGCTGTTCATCCACATTGCCATGCATATTTATAACACCAAAGATCACCAACACCTCATCTCTTCAGAGGACTAACCAGCTTTGCAGAATCCCAACACTCCTCCAGATGTTTCCTCAAGCAAAGCTATTTACAACCCAAAGACCTGTGGGTTTGCTACCTGAATGCTGAGTCCTACCTGCTGTCTCTCCCAGATTTGGGTTCCTGGGAGCTCTCCTGCTCATCACTGATGTGACTGTGAAGATAACCTCAGCTAAACAACCATATGTAGTTCCAGGGATATGGAAGAGCAGTGCTCAGTCCTGTGCCCATCCTGTTCCATGCATCAGGACTTCCACACTGATGTTCTTGCTGGTCTTATGTTGCAGTGTTTGGTTTTTTATGAGAAAACAAATCTTTTCCATAAATTTTTCTTTTTTTAATTCCGTATTCAAAGATTAAATGGCAACTTGTTTCTATCAGTATTATTTCCTACCATCTCTGATTAGGAAAAAAAATGAGTGTACCCTCACAGCAGATACTTTTCTAGAAGTAGGATCACAATTTAATTAACCACTCTGCTAACACATTCTGAGCAGAAACTAAAAGTGGTGCAGATTAATGATTCTGTATTCACCGCTCTGGGAATTTCTTATGCCCTGCTGGTTTTAACTTCAAGTTTGTTATTTAAAAACCTTAATCAGGAATTTGTATGGCACCTGATTAAGACTTTATTTAAATTATCCTGCAGTAAATTCCATCTGAAAAGGACATGGCCACACATCTCATGCACTTAACCCAAGTTTAGAATCAAGTAAGAGCTGAAATGTCAACAACCACAGCTGGAATCAGAATCAAACCTATACTAAGTCAAATTTTCCCGCTTCCATTTACAATAGTTAAGTCCAGACTAACTCCCTTGAAGCTTCTCCAAATTAAAAGCTGTGCAAGTGAGAGCAGAATTCAATCTTTTGGTCATTCTATGAAGTATGACAAACACTCATCTTGCTGCGAAAACAAAAAGAGAAATTAAAGCACTATCTCCCTTTTAAATTTAGGTCACTGAAGATGGTATGAAGAAATAAATAACCCCCCTGTAAACTCCACCAGAAAAGTGTCTGACTTAGTTCTGCTGAAGATCTGAGATCACTCACATGCATTATATAAAGCTTTTCAGACACTTCTCTAAATCAGAATACCTGAAAAAATGGGTAGGTTTCCCAATAAGCCCAAATGTTGCTGCTAAGAGATGCAAAAGCTGCATCTCTTTGATAAGAGATGTTTCCAAGCAACTTAAAACCTCTTATTTTTTTTAACTATTCTACTTCAAAGCACCTTATAAATTGGTTATGGATCAATTAGGGAAAAAAGTCAATTCAGCAAATACCACTTCATGTATTTACAATTTGATTAGTTCTTTTTAGCGATATAAAGAATTAATACTTTCCAACTTGACTTGAATCTCATTCAGCAGTGACTCCTAATATTAACCCTTAAACCTAAATAATCTGTGCTCTCTGTGAGCAGTGACAGAGAACACAGATCTTTTGAGTAGCTGATAATAGTCTGAAGCAATCTTTGGTCAGAGCCTTTGTGCTGAGAAACCAGAATGACAGACAAAACACCTATGGTTATTCCAAGCTTTAAAATAGCCCAGCTAAATTTGGCTACTGCAAGGGCCGACTAATTACTTAAAAAGGTAATTATAAACTGCACGAGCCCAGTAATTTGTGTGTCCATAGAAGATGAGTGTGTCATGGTGATAAAAGGACATAGAGGAAAAAAAATCTGTTAATGGCTTTGTTGGCCTGGATTTCCTTGGTGCTGTGGAAGTGTGAGGCAGCTCTGCAGCATGAACAGTAACTTCTGCTGCAGGTTTGTCCGAAATACAGTTTATCTTATTTCATCTGGGTAAACAAGAATTGCTTGAGAACTTTCCCACAGATTTTGTTCCACCAAATAACACCGATTTACAAAAATCAAAACATATGATAACGTATCGGATCTCTCAGTCTGCTGTATGGAAAGTTATCAGTGCATTTTATTTCTGTTGTCTCAGCAGTGCTGTGCTATCCAACGAAAACACTGCAGTCACTGGAGTGGAACAAAATTTGAGACTGTCAAATCAAAATATCTCATTAAACTCTGCTTCCCTCAACCCTTTCACATTTGGTCTGGTTTCTAAATTAAAAGGATACGCCCCATGGGATGAAAACTCCATTTTCAATCTGTTCTAGTAACTCTCTCAGATTTACCTGGAGTGAAAAAGGGCAGCATTTAATCTACCTGCTCTTTATTTTTACCTCTACTTGAACTGGAGTCTGGTTTGCTGTGCAAGAGGCAAGGAAAAGGAAATTACACAGTGGAAGAGAAAATAGTTAAGTCTGAAATAACAGGAAGAATTTCTACATAGACATGTCACAGTAAACTGGGGGAAGAAAGGAGAACCACTAGATGAAATATAGGGCTCTGGGAATTCATTAGATTGATCTAGTTCTCCCCACATTAATGTCCAGGGATAAGAAGAGCTCAGTGAATTCTTACTGCTCAACTAAACTGCTACTTGACTCGTGCTCCATTTCATTCCTTGGTGAGGAAGACACAAAAGGAGTTGGGTACTGGTCTGTGAAGAAAATCTACATAATTTCTCTATTCATAGTGGACAGGTTCTCAGATGTTGCTTTTATCTTTCTCCCTGCTTGTGTTCAGCTCTGTGAGGCTCACTTTGACTTTTCACGTCCCTCAGACAGCGCAGGCTGAAGTGAAGGAGGCACAGACAGAATGTCCATTAACACAACGTCCTTCACCTGGAAAACATCATTTACAGAGCTGAGGAAAGACCATGACAGGTCTATATCAGCAGTTTTCCAGTTAGCCAATTTATGCAGCTGAAGAGGATGACTGGGGCATAAACCACAGAGGAATGTACACAGGTGGATTGCCTACTGATTGCAGGAAAGGAGGGGGTCAATTAAACCACTGGCAGCAGAGGGAGAAAATTTTGAAATAATACCATATCAAAATTATATCCTTTTTTCCTCCTCATTGTACCAATAAGTATAGGCAAGTCAAGGAAAGGTCTCGTGATTTTATGAAATACCAACACATATTTATTTTTTTTTGTTTTTTCATATTCTGACTGAATCTGGCTTTCCAGACTGGATAACAGACCCCCAAACTTTTTCCTTCATCAGAGAAAAAGCAGACAAAACCACTGCTTGTTTCAGCATTTAAACAGGAAGGTTGTTCAAAGAGGGGAAAGAGGGAACACTCAGCAGAAAGCCCAAGAGAGCAGTGACCTGTCCCCACACAGCAGAGAAGGGTCAGAAAGGCTGACCCTGTGTGTCTTGTCCAACAATGACCAAGGAAGCCCCTCACAGACACTGGGCTGGACCAAAACTGCTCTGCAGGAGATTTCTGCCACTAATAAGATGTTTGGCAAATCTCTAAGAAAAGGAAAACAGCCTGGAGGACTTGCTGACCTTCTTTTTCAGCTCTACTTGTGAACCAACCGCTCGTAACAATGCCTATTTAGTTGTAGGCTGGCCTGGCTTTGGCTGTCTGTGCCAGCTGATCCTACATCAGCTTCCAGCTCAAGCCCCAGAACCCCCAAGTTTAGTCTTCTGGGGAATGACAATTCCTTGGTTGTCCCAAGTTGGCTCATCAAAAACAGACTCACTGGCAATAAGTTTTCCAGGCACTTCTGACATTTTAGTCCATAATCCCTGGGCAATATCTGTCTCATGTAGGAATTCTTCAGTCCAGTGCCTTTAGGGAGACACAAGAGCAAAAGGTCAACGTTTGCTAATGTGAATTTTGGTTTCAGGTGTCTCCATTTGTGGATGCTGAACTTTTGACACTCGGTGGTCAGTATTTGAGAAGGGAGATAACTCACCATCTTCTGGTATTAAGCTTTTAATGTTACCTCTAGAAAAGAGCTGAAAGTAGGAATGACCTAAAATCATTAATCAAAACCCTCAAAATAATATATAAGGAGCATTTTAAAGATAGACTATTTCCACTCCCAAATTTTGTTTAAATTATGAAGGTACTCCTCAAAATTATTTGTTTGACAATAGTTGACTTCTTTTAAACAAGCAAGATAAGTTTACAAAGAAAAAGTCCAATAATTTTGAACTATGTTCATTTACTAAAGTATCTCTCTACTTCCTGTTAATAACTGTCTTTAATTATGCTTATGAATATGCTGAATTTCTGATACACCTGTTTAATTGAAGGCAGATGTTCATTTGGCAGTGGGTTATTTTCGTGTTATGCATCACTGTTAGTTTGCTATTGCTTTCACAACACACTGGGAAAAGTAATGTACAAATAATGCAGAATAGCTGGAGTGGTTATAAAGTTAACTGCCTTTTTATTCTTTTTTTTTAATACTCCTTTCACCATCAGCCATTTCATAGAGCACTGCATTTTTATTATTGTTATTTTTGTTACGTTATTGCTGTTATTATTACTGAGCAACATTTTCTTTGACTTGTTCCAAAGTTCCAGTTGAGGTTATTCACTGATTTGTTGGTTTAGATAATAAGCAACAAGTGATGTGACCTCCTCAGTTCTGTGGGGAAGACACTTCATATCTGTCACAGACAGCGTAGATAATCCAATATAATCCACAGGTAAAGGGGCACTAAATATTCTTTACAGGGGCAATCTCTTTCAGCACTGTCAGCCTGAACAAGAATAAAAAAGACCTGAAGGTGTAAGGCCTGTGTATCCTCATTAACTGCCTAAGACTGTATGTTAATAAGGAATTACAGCTCAAGGGACTAAAGCAACAGTAAAAATGAGCAAGACATATTGAATGTATTCCTTTGGAGAGGTGCAAAACACACATTACAGAAGAGGAAAGCATATGACTCAAGTTTTTAACACATGTTTTCTCTTATTAATGAAAATAACGAGCTTTAAGTTTTGAAAGTAAGCATATGTGCTATCAAATAACAGCACAAAGAGAGAGCTCTAACAGATACAATTAAATTGAATCAAATCACATGCCATTTGGGAGAGGAGCCATTAAAAAAGGAGTAATTTTTTAACATCCTCTCATTTAATTATTACTAACAGCAAAAGCCCCTCTGTGCAGTGACCCCAGACCTTGCAATACCAGAGGGTTCCCTTAAAAAACCCCCACTCACCAAACTTAAATACAAAGCAAACAACATTCCAAGTGTGCAAGAAGCACCAGGGTAATTTAACAAGACAAAGGCAACTCAGTTGACCAACACAGAAATTCCACACAGAAAATTCCCCTGGGGTAGAACCGAGGAATTAAATTCCCAGCGTTATCTACAGTGCACGGACACTTTTGGATTTGGTGACGGATCGTGGCACGAAGCACCAATAAACACACCCAGAGCCAGTTTGAGTGCCTGCCCTGCTGTAAGTGAAGACTGAGCAGAGGAGCAGCACTTTGCATGTTGATGGATTTTGATTTTTTCCCCCTGTACATAATACATGGAAAGCCACATAAAGAGCGAAGAACCTCTCCTGTGTGCCTGGAAGGCAAGACCGGCTGCCAACCAGAAGAAGATACAAGAGACAGACTTCAAAACTCACAATCCAGTCTACAGGGAATATACAATATGAAATATAGCATGAGTAGCTGGAGTAAACTCTGATTTGATTTTCCTTGGTGATAATGATTTCAGATAACAATTTATGATAAATGCCCTTGGGACCCCATACCCAGGGTACAAATTAACAGATGTAAAGAAAAAAGAAGGAGGAGTTGAATTTTTAAAAAATTCTGAAATAGAAATTAAGGGAAAAAAGCACAGCTGTGACTTAATAATTTAAATTTCTCAGTATTTTTAAAGAACAATTAATAAAAATTCTTCTCAGGTCTGTTGATTTCCTTCTGAATGCTTTACTCCTAACTAGTGATGCCAGAACCTAATGAGAAATAAATTAGAGGATGGCTGTAGTATAGAAACACTGGGAAAACTTGACTTTATTAGAAGATTATGCATTAGATCTGGATTTCTAATCACATTTTCTCTAATCACAAGCACAAGAAATGACATTTTACTGGGTATAAACATTTTCAAGGAAAAGAAAAATCCTACCATGCCATTAACTGTGTGGTAGCAGGAACACTAAATGTGCTATTGATCTGATTTTTTGGTCTCATTTTTTTACTGTCCTAAGTCTTCATTTTTTCCACTGTTAAATGGTGCCCTACACAGGAAACATGGAAATTACAAGGGAATACATGGCTATCTGTGTTCCCTTCACAGTGTCAAATTATTCCATTGCTGCTCCTTCCTGTGTTGTTCACAACAGCTTCAAAAAATGGAGTTTAACAAATGTGAGGATTCCCACAAATCTTTCCACGATTTTTTTTTAAGATTCTTCCTGTTAACTAAGAAACTGAGTCAGTTTAAGGAAATTAGGCAACACTTGTTATCTCAAAAACCCACGGGTCACCTACTTTGTGTGTGGCAGTTTGAAAACCTGCTCCAGAACATGTTTGCTGTTCTCCCCATCCGTGTCTGAAGACTCCAATATTGAGTCACTGTACCAGGAAAACCAAATGAAAAAACAGGCACTGGTTGAAAAGGGAAATGCTGGGGCAGAGACAGACATTGCTAAGTGCTATATTCATTTTTAAGTGCCATGTAGCTGTTAAAAATGAATGTGCAATTGCAGCTTATCCAAAGTCAGGGGAAATGATTGAATTCACGCCATGGCTGAGCAGAGATTTGCCAAGAGACAGATGTTAAATGTTACGGCATTTGAAAGCTCCGGAAAGAAATTTCCAGCCCTTTGTCTGGTGCCATTTGGTGTTTTGAAAACAACCCTAGACTCACACAGCTCTGCAGGTCTGATGGGTCACAGCAGGGTTTAAAGCTTGGAGGCTGGCAAGACTTCAGGTTTGTGTATCACAGAATCACACACACACAACGTTCTGAGCTGGAAGGGACCCACAAAGATCACCGAGTCCAGCTCTTCAGTGAATGGCCCGTGTGAGGATCAGACCCACAACCTTGGCATCATTAGCACGTGCTCGAACCAACTGAGCTGATCTTGGGGTCAATGGTGTTGCTTTCCAGAGTTCTGATGATTTTTTCAGGCTTAACTGATCAGTTTTGTGGCGAGATCCCTTTGCCCTCAAAAGTCAATGAAAGGTTTACTTCTGGCTTAATCAAATATTGTGAAGGGGAAGATCACGTATCAAGCGTGTTCTTATTGGGTGTCTGCCATGAGGGTGAGCTGACTGGGTTAATTCCTGATTTCAGCAACTTTGCAGGCCTAAGAACAGTCCTATAAGCACAGTTTAATAATTGTCCCTTTTCAGCAAAACCCATAGTTGCTCCAAAGCCCACTTACAGTTTTTACTCGATGGGTCTTTTTGTGCAGTAGCTGAGGAGGGATTTTGAATTTAAAAGTTTCGGATATAGATACTTCATGCCTGTTTTAAGCACCAATATAATCTTGTGGATTTGGCTTTCCCAGAGGAGTCAGCCAAGAGATGACCAAATGTACCTGATTTTCCAGGTTCAGAGTTGTTAGTTGAACCCTAATTCTCATGAATCAAAGCTGTAACCACTGCATTCCTAACTGCCTGCAGTGTAATGACCTCTCCATGCAGAAATTACCTCTAACAGATCCAGTTTTCAAATGGTTAAGAGATAATTTATCACAGGGTTTTTACAACACATGAGTCATGTAAGCAATCCAGACCTTTCTGCCGTGGTCCAAATATTAACTGTGTCAGCACGGTGTTTTCTTTCCCCCCTGGAATAAAAATTTAGCAATAAACTCCAGAGGCAAAGTGGCATCAAGCTAATGGCATTCAATCTAAGCTTATTGCAGATCGACCTTGAATGCTGCCAAGTCTCCAACATGTGCTGACAACACAGCATCGTTGCTAAGCTACCTATTATTAATCTTTGCAATGAAAAATGAAGAGGTCAGAAGATGTTGAAGGTGTGTTTATTACAGAACTTGCACAGAGGGTCTCATTTGAAAGCTTGGATATTTCACCATTTTTATGGCCGTGAAAAGATTTTAATTTTTTTTTTGGTAAAGATTTGAATCTGTCTGACAGATTATGACACTGATCACCCCTTAATTAAATAGCATGTGTATTTTGTGAATATTCATCTGTCTACATTCAGGCCAGCAGAAAAGGAAGATCCAGTCATTTGTAATTGAAAGAGAAATGATTTAGTACTTTATCTCATGGTCAAAGTTGCAGTACATTGGGTCTAGGAAAGCCTCATCTAAATGCACAAGGTAAGAGTGCTTAAAAAAATTATGATTAGAACATTCTCCATTCTTCTTGTCTGCTCCTACATTTCTCGTGGCTTGGATTTTTATTGAGCTTTGTGGTGTTTTGGTTGAGGATCGAGATTGTGCAGAGGAACAGGACACCTTCTGTTTATCAATAAATCATCAAACACAAAAACAAAGAGCAATGAATGGGATGAGGACACAAAGAATAGAAAAGGGGGAAACTCCAAATCCTTTGAAGGAAGAAAAGGCCACGATGAGAGCAAAAAGGGGCCTGGTGTTACTCAGTCATAAAGGAGATTGAGGTAGGAGGTGAGAAAGAGATGAAATATATCTTTTCAAAGGAGAAGTGCATAGGTTGTCAAATCCTGTATTCAGGAGCTGCTGAAACACACAGAGACACCTCCCAAAAGAATATCCAATGCTTCCCAGGAAAGAATAGAACTCCTTGAAAAAGCTGAAGTCAAAAGCTACAGCAAGCAAACTTTCCAAAGGCTGGTTTAAAAGGGAAGGTTCTATCAGCAGAAGCTGAGGTGTGTCTTTCAGGACATGGCTGCACGGAGATTTTCTCTACCCTGGAAATAATTTTGACATGGTTTATGATAATTTGGAGGGTTGTGAGACTTTGCCCAAGGATGGGAAAGGGAAGGTGTCCCGAGGTGGACAAGTACTTTTGTAACTCTCAGTTTAACTTGAACTTGACTTGGGAGTTATGCACATGTCACTGGCAAAGCTTCATCATGTAAAACTTGTTCTTGCTTCCCTGAACACTGATCACACGAGGGTATTGGAGAAACAGAGCTGACTGCCACCCACACGAGTCTGTCTGTCTTCTAAGGATGATCTGAGGTTGCTGGAGGGCTGTTGGGGCTCTGCCACCCCAGGTCATGAAGGGACTTACCAAAAAACATATGAAGAAATCAGTTTGTATCTCTCGCTCAGATCTATAAGCAGGTAAAATTGTTCAGGGGCAAACTGTGGATTTTTCTGCATTTGGCCTGGTTAAAAATTTTGAACCTCAATAAGAAATGTTGTTTTTATTTGGGTTGCATATGCAATTTCCATGAAAAAGTGGGAATCAACAAAATGACTGACTTCCTTATAGAATGGTACAGCTGGAGTACAGTGCTATTTATCCTTGCAAGTTGGTAAATCCCATAGCTGAAGGCAAATATGCAGCATCATTCCATGATGCATATGCAAAAGGTGCATGAAGAGCTCAGCTCCAGCTGCGAGTCTGCAGGATGACACTCGCTGCTGGAACCAGAGAGGCACAGAGAGAAAGGCAGTGATGGAGAGGGTCGTGTACCCAACAGGTGAGCAACTACACAATGAGTGCCTTAAATATTTTACTTCAGCTGAGCAGCTGCACTCCCAGCAGCAGAGGAGCTGCCCTCTGTGCTCAGAGTGGTGCCCCAAGTCGGGGCTCTCCTGACGTCAGAGATCAAATTTGCGCGTCCCCTTGATGAGGGTTTTTTGCCAGAGACCAGAAGGATTTTGTCTTACAGACTATTCCAGGCAGCCAAACAGGATTCAAACCACAAAATACTCAGTCATATTTATCCTCAGGTGACACAGGTCACATCAGAAGCAAGTGTGAAGTGTTGAATTTATACTTGCAATATTTGTTAGGTGGCACTGGGATGGAAAAACTTGCCATCTAAACTGTAGCTTTTTACTTACAAATGAGTTTCATGGTGTTGCTTTGCTGCAGTGGGGTTTTACTAATTTTTATTAATAATTTAGATTAATGTAGATTAATCATACTTATGCTTAATATAAACAGGGTGAAGCCAACTATCAGTAATTCAAGTAATGGGAGAACCTATGTGATAAAGTGTAATTTGAAAAAGCTGCTGAATCTGGACAAAAACCATGAGGATCCTGTAACAGTGTAGTTTTATAGCTGCTGTTTGGTGTGTGCTGTGATAACCAGCTGTAGGTTCTTCAATATGTTGGTCCAAAAAGCTTCTTAAAATGTAAACTTATCTGCATGACCCTGTATTATCATGTATTTAGATCCATAGTTCCAGGATCAAAAGCACTCTAAGCCTAAACTTCCAAGCCTTGGTTATATGACTTGTGCATTTCTTCAGAGTTTGTAGACCAAGAGTCTCCTGATAAGGAGAGCAGAATAAATAATTTAATACAGCACACTGCCTGAAGTTGTTACTGTTCATTTTTAAAGCACAGAACTACTGAAACTGATGGATAACTGGGAAAAAAATGACACTACAACAGAAGGGAAAAGAAGCCATTTAGCAACTTAAACTACCAACAAATTGCTATGAAAATTTAGGATTGGGGTCAGATGTGGAAGGATTCCTTCAAAACTCTTTAATGTTGTGAGTAAAATCAAAGTTTTCAGCCAGAAGAAACCCAGGGGGGAAAGGAGAAAATCCTAGGAAAAAAGTTTAAACAAAGGTGACTAAGCCTGGGATGAAATACAGAGAGAAAGAAAAGGCACAATACAAGAAGCAGAATTGCCAATAGAAAACTAAAGGTGAAAACCCAGCATGTGTAGAGGTATCACTCACATCTTCCACCAATGCATAATACAGGGTCTCTTTTAGTTGGGGGAATACCAGAGACTTCCTCTGGTTTAAGTTTAATTTTTCTTTACATACATTTCCCTATTTTCCACTTTGCTCAAACTACAGAAAACACAAGTGTGAAAACTTTGCAACTTCTTTCTGGAAAGAAAGAAGAAAGAGGAGAGGGGAAAGAAAGGGTTGTTGAATTAGAAGGATAAAGTGATCCTCAAAAACCTACATGGCAATCAGGTATTTTAGCAAGAAAAAACCACATCTATTGATCAAAATATTGCATAAAGAAAATAGATCTTGACTAGTATTTCATAATAATGGTGGAAAAGTTTGAAACTGTAGTGATACAACCAGCAGATTGCAGAGTTATGGTGATGTTTCAGTACTATTTCAAAGTCACAGCTCTACTAAAAATGACACTGTGCTGATGAATTTCCCAGTAAAAACACTTCTGTCTACACAGAGATGGCATAAACAGGCTGAGCACAGCCAAATAGCACTGGGCTAATAAAGCAACTAAACATGCTCTGGACCCTCAGCGTGGCCATAAAAACAACCTGACTTTGGCCAGCTTCAGGTTCAGCATGGTTTAGCAAAGAGCCACAGAGGACACTGCTGCTCACTCAGGACTGCCAGCCCCATGTGTTTGACATGACTGATCACCACATTTTGGGTGAATACATTCTAAAAAATTCCTCAAGAGCTTTTTCAGGCTCCGTGAAAGCTCCCAGGGGAGCTCCCACAACAATCCCAGCAGCAAGCCAAGGAAAAGGGGGCAGGACCTTGAAAACCCAAACAGTTAAACTGCCAGAAAGGCAGGCAAGGCTGTGAGGTTCCAGCAGAACGGTGCCAAAGGCCTTTTCATCCTCCTGATGTGTCATTTTCTGTTGATTAAACTTTCCATTGGAAAAAAAAAATCCGACGAGCCGCTATTTCCCTCACAGCAAATCACAGTAATGAAAGTTTATAAAGTAGCCATTCATTCAATCCAAACTTATTACTCGAAGCGTGGTCCTACTTCTTTCCCTCTGTACTCCACATTAAGCATCCCTATTCAATGGCTGTTATTATGGGAATTGTTCTGTAATGAAAACATAAATCCTCGCAACAGGAGTGCATTTCCACAAACAATGTAAGAGGGGGCACGTTCCCAGTACCTCCTATGGCTCTAATCTGTGCTGCCCATTCATATGCTGTAGTTAATGCCACACTTAATGGCTTCATGATGGAAAAAGCCTGCTAGCCTGGAGATACATGGTGCTCCAGAGGTCTCCCTCGCAGTTTACTGTGTCCATGAGGAATCTTGTTCTTTTTGTCATAAAAAAATCCAGTCACCTAATGCAGCGTGGCAGATCCCTGCTCGGGCTGGTATAGTCAGATGTGATTTTGCTGAGCAGAGGCTTGAATAACTGTAATGTTCACATGAATGTGCTGTGTAGTTCAGCAAAATGGGAATAGAGTGTGCTGGGTAAATATGTAAAATCTGTTACCTGACTGCCCCACTGACGAACGAGTAGGAGTCAAATTCACCCCATTTTAGAGTACAAGAGGCAATGTTCCTAATTTCCTTATCGATGGGAACACTGGAAATGGCTTCTCTTCAAGTGCAGGGCGAGGGAATGAAGCCTGAATATTGTGCTCTCTCCCTTTCCCTGCTCTGTTTCCACATCAAATGCCATGCTAGAAACGAGTTGGCTCCCTCAGGTACCTGAACCAAGAAACTAAAGTCACCAGAGCTCTTTGGCTGCTGCTGGGGGCAGCCCTGGGGTTCTGCCAGCCTATGTGTATGAATATGTGCTCTCTGCTCCTGGACAGGGAAAGGGGCTGGGAAGGGAGAGTGTGACACAAGTGGGGTAGGAAATATTATTACTTGATGCAATGTTACTGCTCTTATTGGGACCACCACTCTGAGGTCCAGGTAAGGCTGGCAAGAAAGCTGAGAGAAGCTAAAGGGAAGTAAAAGTCTGCTTGTGGTTAACAACCCTTAATGAAGCAGCCCTCAAATGTCTGAAAGTCAAAATACTTGACACTATCATGATATCTTTTACTGCTAGAGATACTGCAGAAGTCTCAAATAGTCCTAAGAGGTTTTTATACACCTACAACATTTACATTATACCAGATCCTAGTTTTTGTTTTCAAAGATGCCAAAGATCAAACCCAAACTGTCTCTTTGATGGTGTTCCCTCTCCTGACTCGCTGTGGCAGCTGAGACACACACACAGGACTGCAGAGGGGAGGCCTTCAGGGTGCCAAGCACGTTTTTCTCAGAGCCTTTTACTGACTGTTCCTTTTGGGATGCAGAAAATACAGGTGTCACCTTCATTCTTGTTTTTAATCCGTGTTTTCAGAGAGATTCATCACATCTCTACACACATTTGGGCTGCCATCAAGATCTTTAATCGAGAGGAAAGTCAGGTGATGATTTACTGTTGGTGTGAGGAAAAAGAGAATATAATCCCACTCTTCCCTCCCTCAGATGACCTCAGTAAAGGATTCTCAGGGAGACACGGGTTCTGCAGGACTTTCTGTTGTGGTGGAGACATTTCTTTCTCCTTTTTTTTTCTTGGCACACCCCTGAGCTTCATTCTAACAGGCACAGTCTGCTGAGAACACCAGACCTTCAATAATACAGCAAAGAACTGCAACATGGGTCCTTGAAGAACAATTCTGCATCAGCACAAGATGGAATAAAGCTTTGTATATCCCAAATTTTTGCCTCCACATTACACTTTAATTTTTATCCATGTGATAAACCCAAGGAATGCAGCTGTTGAATGAATCAGGTATAAAAGCAACTGAAAATGCTGGAAGAAACCAAAATTCTGAGGAGACCTGCCAGTGCTTTGCTACAGCTGAATCAAAATCTGAATGTTCAGATCTTTGTCTGAACCTCAGGCCAAATGGAGCTTGGGTCCAACACAGAAGTTCCTGGCAGGATCCATTTCCCATGCTGACTATAAAGCACTATTTTAAGTGTGCTCATATTTACATAATTTAAAAATTGGGCTGTGCATATACTTTCCATGAAGGAGCTGTTTGTGTGCTCTGTGTCAGCGACCAACTTTGCTGTTTCAATAGTTTAATAGCACACTTCAGATGTTATATTTTAATATTCTCAATTAACCAAGCAGTACATGTTTGTTACTTAATGAATAAATGCACCTGACTGTGCTGCATTTTGTGCTGATGCTGTTAATAATTTTTTCTGATTTTCTGACGTATCTTAGTGATTTAGTCAAAGGTAATATGCAAATATTCAGTGAGATAGACTGACAATTGCTCTTTATGCTTTCCTGATAATGCTGTAGACTTCACTGAGCTGTAAGGAGTTGATAAAATTGCACACACTTTACTTATTGCTCCATTATTCTTTGCTAATTGAGCCACATAGTTTAGTCAAGTGTTTACAAGCTTTGCTAATAGACTTGCACACAAATTTTGTTCAATATGCTATACTGAAGAGAATGTTTACTACCTGCTGAGCTGCAGGAATCATGATAACAAGAGTTCTGAAGTTGTCAACCAGTCAATAAACACAGACAGCAGCGTAACCAGTTGAACTGGGGAGCTTATTGCTTTGGCAATGCTCATGGAAATGATCTGGATTAACCCATATAATAACTAAGGTGGAAAGTCAATGGGGGCCAGATGCACTGCTCTGGCTTTCTCTGAAACACTGCCTACATGGTCCATTAGGCAAGAACTTATTATTTTGCAGAGAGTGAAGTAAAACAGTGAGAAGCTTTAATGGGAGTGTCTGAGTTCACACAACACACTTGGAAAGATGTCCTTAATGAATTACCTTCAGGGCTCCAAACAGCATCACTTGCTAGAGGTGAACAGTTGTTCTGAGGATGCTGAGTGGTCTCAGAGTGGGACAAAAGTGTTTTCTGCATGAGGATGGCAATTTGGGACAGTGTGTGGCTTATCCCACAACACTATTCTTGGCTTTCCCTCATTTTCCCTTGCTTTGCTTTCACCACACAAAAATAGGAAGCACCTACTACCAGTTCCATGGAGCCATTTCTCCTCTCTTGCCAAATATGTACCAGTCAAAATGCATTTAGTGCAGTGCCTCTCACAGGGGCTCTTGGAAAGTGGTTTTGGACCACACTGGTCATTTCCCATTGCAGTGGAAGGAGGAAACAATCCTGCGTCAAATCAGCAGCATTTAGTTAAAAAGAAGTGATCATACTACAACAAAGTACCTTGTAATAAAAAAAATATAAATCTACCATTATAGGAGGGTGATTTTTTTTGGCTTGTAGAAAACAACAGAAATCCACAGACTTCACAACTACAGCACTAGAGCAGTTAGACAGAATCAGACACCTGAGAATACAGCCCTGCCAGCCTCTGTCCTGGGGGATAAATAATGCCAATTATGAAGTTTAATTCAATTGTTAAAATGCATCAGTAAAAGAGGGACTATTGGGAAAGGCAACATTCAAATCTCAGAATGTATTCAGCTACTTTCTAAACTCTGCAAAGTGCAACAAAAGAAGCTGGTGCAGAAGGATTCCAGTTCCAGTGTCTCAGGGCTCTCTTGTCTCTCCATTCCACACTCCCTTTCTCTAGCAAGGTTACCCTCTCATTCATTTGATGCATGAAACTCCCACAGTCAAAGATTATTCTGCAGCAAGGAGAGAATACAGAAAATATCTGTAGAAAGCATCAGAGATAAGAGCTTTGCTAAAGTATCTGCCTTGGTCAGCAAAATACAGGGGGATTAAGTATGGAAAAGGACAATTCAGTCAATAATAATTATAAAACCATTGTGTAGCACCAAAGAAGAGTTCAGTGAGCCAAACAGTGAACTACAGTTCTCATGTTGGGTGGTGATAAAAATCTGTGCCTTCATATTAAAGACATCTGTCCCTGAGCAAAACTGAAAGCAAAAAGGGTTCAGTCACCGTGGCAGGAGGTCCCAGGCAGGGTCTTTGCTGTGCACACACACCAGCACAGCAGGTCACCCTCTGGATACCTCATTTAGTCTGCAAGACATTCCTAACACAGTTACAAACCTCATTGCAACCACTTTGCTGTGCTTAAACCTTGGAATAGCGTCAACTACGCCACTAAAATCCCATTTTCATATGGATTTCTCCCATTTTCAGCACCTGCCTCTTCTAGTTGAGTCCACGGAGCAATTTCCCAGGCAACAGCCTGTGTAGGATGTTCAGTTGCACAATTCCCATTGCTCTCCCAGGAGACAGAAGATGTGCCCTCTCCCTGCTGTGTTTGTGTGCCCAGGAAGGAAGGAGACCCTTCCACTGCTCTGTCCTCTCTGCCCTCCTGGAAAGCACGGCATGAACTTGGAGCACACCAAGAGCCTCCCAACGCTGAGTTCCTGGGGTTGGGCTCCAGTTCAGTGCATGGTCCACTGAATCTACCACGTGCCAAAACCTAGACCTGGAGTTTTCAAAAGCAATATTGCTCCCTTTAGCACAGCACTTTTGGAGGCCCATCCTGCCATCAATTAGCTCTCAGTCCTCCCATCGGTTTAATTAGCACTGGCTTGGTGGAACAACACAAAAACCTCCCTGAACGTTGAAAGGAGCCTGCAAAAAAGGCCAGGCCACTGTTATTGTGCTTTGTATCCAGGCATCCCTTTTTTAATCCATCACAGGGCTTAGAAACGCACACACCAGTGGCACATCTCCCCTGTCCTCGTAGCACTGGAAATATTAATAATCCCAAGCACTGGAGCACGGGGTAATGACTATATCTGAGCTTTAATGATGTGTTGTGTCAATCTGCAGCACCCAGACATTAATAAGCCTGTCTTTTACACAAAACGAGTCAGAATCCTTTATAATGGATAACGGGCAGACATTTTAGAGATAAATAAATATGGAAAAAACCCCACACGAATAGAGCTTTGTCTGTTTTTCTCCCCTCCTAAAAGGAAAAAAAAAAAAATATATATATATATATAAAAAGATTTTAAACCAAGAGCTTAATTGATAAATTCCTGATGAGGAATAGGATTTTAACATACCCTGACCAAAGCATCTTTATACATATTGTTTCATTTTCTGCCCAGTGCAAAGTCTCCAGCCAGCTGGGTGGTTAAACAGCATCCTAGTTGTCAACCAGCCTATCAATCAACAAAAGCACATGCTTAATTTTAAGCCATGTAAGTAAGAAGCCATCAGTCCCTGCAAGTTTAATTACATGTTTAGAAATCATTCTGCATCTAAAGCTAACAAACAGGCCTATGCAATTAAAGCTGCTAAGTTCTCACTACATATTACTGTATTATTCTTTCCTGCTGCAAACAGGCTCATGGAAAAGAGGAGATTGTGTCCACAGAAGAGTTTACAAATTTCTTGATGTTGCTAAGGAATCCACCACCATGCTATGTAGTAAAAGGTCTACTTAAGAAAAATTATCCCTTTTATTCAAAACAAAGTGGGTTTACCTTAATTTGAAAGATGTGTTAATACAATTTGGGGACAAGTCATTAACACTTCACCCTGTCAGGACTGTTTTTTACGGTGTCTCAGTCCCCATCAGAAAAAAATAAGGGGAAATACCTACTCCATGTCCTATTTCTGTCCTGCCATAACTGCAGCTGCTTTGAATGAGATGGATCTGCTGCAAGGAGATGGTTTTTGCTACAGCAGAGATATGTAGGCATCAGGTAGCAATGGCAAGTTAATTTTGGAGATGACTGTGTTCTTGGGGTGCAATTTGGGAATATGTGACTCATTTCCCCACGCACTGGGAGGCAGGACAGAAATCACATCACTTATTACATTACATTGCACCCATCACCAACTAAGTGAGCTAACTAGGGAGGCAATCTGTCCTCTCCAGCTGAAGAATAAGGGCTTTCTCTTACTCATTTTCCCATCATTCATAATTTGAGAGAGAGGAGGGAGAGAGACTGATCTTTGAAAACGAATTGAGCAGTTCATAAGACTTTGATGAAGACAGGACCTTGCCCAAAGATACTTTTTATTCATATAATGTTCAAGAGTCAATTTTACCTTCTTACTCAGGACGGGTTATAGATTAAGTTGAATCAGTTTTGGATACCTTGGGAGCGTATTTTTCTTAAAATCTATGCCTCTTCAATATAGTTTCATTTTTCATAGTGTTTAATCTCTTTTGCTTAGTATGACCACATTTTTTTTCTTAGAATTGACAAGTTATATTATATTGCTTCGGTACTTGTTCCACATTGGGGGACCAAATGCATACTTCAAAACCACTGGGGAACAGGAACAAATGTGCTCCAGCTTCATTCCTAGATTTCAGATTAAACACTTTATTTAGGTTTTATATTACCACACACTCTAATAAAATATATGCATTTATTCATCAGACCTGGAATGTATATTGTAAAAAGGATGTCTACATTAAAAAAATTGCTGTCAGTACAAAGCTCTGAAAAATTACAATTTAGTATTTTTTTCCACCCCAATAATCCCATCTCTCTCATTTATTAAAAAATTCAGCAAGAAAGAACTTCTGTCATCTCAAAGGAATAATTTTTTTACTGATGTCATCAGTAGTTGGAATGGAGTAGACATGAAAATTGAATTTACTTATTGTCTCCCAGTCACTCACACAGTAAATTATTCCTGCCCCAGCACTTTGGTGCAGACATGGAGTCAGGCCTCAGCTGACTTAACCACAGAGTACTTCAATACAAAAGAAACCTTTGTCAGGGCTCCAACTACACAATTTGTTTTAATCTAATCAGCTTCTAATAAATTGTTGTACAAAACTTTCTTGTTTGTAGTAAGCAAGATATGTAGAAGTGATTATGCCCTCATTTTGCTTCTCTAATCAATCATAAGCTGATGACTTAGGCAAATAATCTAGTTCATAAAACAGTATGTGGCGAGTTTGTGAGGGGAACATCCATCAAAGTCGGGGATGGGTGATTTTTATAATTTGCTCCTGTTGGTACACTTCCTATTGCATTAAATTTTAAAGAAGTTAACGGCAAGCTGAGTTTTATTCCACGTGTTTCTTTTGCTCCTGTAGCCAGACACCACAGATGATGCAGGAAGATGAGAAGCATAAGAAATATGATGGTATCCCAGCAACATCTGCTGGGATGGGATCCTAAAGGTTGCAGCACAGCTCCCCATGGCCAGCCCAGCCTCCCAGTGCTCCCAGTCCCTCCTCCTGCAGCTGCTGCTGGTGCAGCTGGGCTGGGTCAGGCCAGTCCGTGTGCTTTAAAGGGAGTGTTCACTTTAACAAGGGATAGCAGCAAAAGTGGTCACTGAGATGCAAAAATCTATTAACCAAGTCTCCTGGCTACCTCATCTCCTCTAGCCTTTGATACCTGATCCCCTGCCTTGTCCTTGGTGTTCTCAAGTGCTTCAGGGTTTCCCTCTGTGCTCTCTGGGGTGGCCTCTGCTGCTGGAACACTGTCACCAGGCAAATAGCTTGTGGTTTGGACTCCCAGAAAGTTATGACTCTATTACAGTAAAACAGTGTGCCATTACTTCCCCTCATATATGCATAAAAGTTCTTAAAACTCCAAGGTAAACTGAGCTGGTTTCTTTGGGTTTTGCTTTGTTATTCTGCAATAATATTTATGTCCTCTACCAGCCTCAAATGATGAAAATGTCAGGGGATGTAAGACAGTGTGTGCCTGGCTTACTGAGAGTCTAAAAATATAATGCACTAAATGCAGTGCTCTTGTAATGGCTAAATATATTTTCTAATTTTCATGATGACTTGCCACTCTAAACATTGTATTTCTGCAGTTTATATTAAATCCATCCTCTCAATCTTTTGAAACAAGACTTACTACAGTCACAATGGCAACAGGCAATCTACTGTTTCTTTCCCCTGTGTCCCTCCACGCACCTGGGCTCCAAATATTGTTCCTGATTCATATTACAAATTTCTCTATAGTATGAGTGTGAATCATCTTGGTAACATCAAGTTGTTTGGCAGTGGCAGCAGTAAAAAGGAAACTACAGAGAGATGGCGAACAGAGAGCTCGTGGGACAGCCACCTCTTCTGCTGTGTGTGCTTTTCAGCTAAAAAAAACAAGACTTATCTGTAATTTGAGAAAATTTGAGACAATCTGATCTGGAAATCATTAAGACACTTCAAATCTGTGTGTTCACAGTGTCACTCTTACCGTTGCTTTATACTGCTTAGTCTGCTGCACAGGGCAGCACACACAGGGCATTTCCACAGGGAAAATAGCATCTTACTCTGCATTTGCTTCAATCATTACCCAACAGGAACAACAAGGAAGAGCACAGCCCTGAGACTCCAATAGTCATCTAATGACTTGAGAGAAGATTTCATACTCCCTGCTGGAAAAAGAAAGCAGGAAAAGCTGTTTTTCAAACTGAAACCTGATTGCACCACCCGAAAATGAAGCTTGTAGTCAAGTATTTGTATATACTTATCTCTGCAAATATTAGGGCTTTAGAATGGAAGTCAAACAAAAAAACTGGTAATATGGGTCTCATCAAGTTCTGTGAGCACAGAAACATCTAAACCAGAATGCTCTAATTAGTGCAAATGATAGAGATGAACGAGGAAGAGCTAGTCTGGAAAGGATCTTATTTCTCTCCAGGCTTGCAGAATTCTATGCAAAACCATATATATTTATGGTTTGACTGTTTCAGCCTGCTCATGCCAAGCAAGACACAACAGAAAACTATTCTATACTACTCTTTATCTAACTGTAATACTCAAAATAACCAAAAGTAACCGGATATATCACTATTTATAGAAGTTTAGACATTCTCTCACCACATGCCTACAAACACAAAGGTTACAGCTTGTATTACACAACATTTGCACCACCCAGGAAAATTAAGGGGTTTTGCAGACTTTATTTTTTACTGGATGTAAAAGGTGTATATCACTGACAAGTCCACATGTTTATATTCAAGAGGTATATTCTAAATCAGTAGCATCTATAGATCCAGGTTAGCCTGTTCAAGTGTAAATAGGCTCAATAAACACATATAAAGTGATCTTTGAGACTGCTTTAAAAGCTACTTCAGATGAAAACTGAGCACAAAACGAACCCTCTAGAAAGAATATCAGCCATTACCTTGGGTTTTCAAATATTATTACATAACTCCTGTCAGAGACCTTTTGTTCCACAACAGCATTTTGACCAGCTCGCTGTACCCAAAACAAATTGTCAGCACTCGGGCGCCGATTAATTTAAAGCGAAGGAGCGCTTGCGCAGACATTGATGTGAGCAGGGCACGTTGCTGAACCAGCAGAGAGCTGGCACTGGGATGAGCACCACAGCCTGTCCCCTGGCTAACAAACCCCCTGCCAGGCAGC
This sequence comes from Lophotriccus pileatus, assembly GCA_035583135.1. NCBI lineage: Eukaryota > Metazoa > Chordata > Aves > Passeriformes > Tyrannidae > Lophotriccus > Lophotriccus pileatus. Next base: position 4,847,257 of record JAWWES010000042.1, read on the forward strand.
TGAGCTTTTTTGGGTGGGGTGGGGGGAGGATTCTTCACCTGAGTCTTTCCCCGGTAAGAGCAGCCAGAAGGAAACCATCAAAGATGTGATTGATAGGGCAGGAATAACCGAGCCCGTTTCAGCAGTGCTCCCAACAGGCATTGCCGGGCCATTAACTCTCCCTTTATGACTTTTCTCCTCTTTCCGCCAGGGTGGAGCCTTGACTGAGCTTTGTTCCTCACAATGAGGTAATGGGATTGCACAGAGGTGGGAGGGGGCAGCTGTGCCAACCAGGGGTGCGAGGGCAGTGAGGCTGCGATGGTTGGGAGCTGGCCAGGGGGGCACATCCCAAAATATCTGCATGCCTGTCTATCAAAAGAAAAAAAAATCCAGGTCACTGCCAGTGAAGGTGCTGCCTCTCATTTAAACAGGATGGAAAGAGTCTTTGCCACTGTAACTTAAGGACTAAAGCTTCTTTTCCCTTCCCTTGAAGGAATGTTTTTTTAAACCAAATAACTCTGCTTATTCCAGCCTATGACACCGAAATACTTTTAGTGCCTTTTTCCTTTAGCTGCTGACTGCTATCCCAAGGGAAAGGGTGCTATTCCTACATGTAAATCCCTTGCAGAGAACTTTGGGATCATTCTCAATGCACAGTGCACATTTAACAGGTTAGCAAAATTGGAACCTTTGGAACTAAAACATAAAACAGTGTCGTGGGAAGATTTCAACTACTTACAAAAGGTTTACAGCCTTCTGCAGGTTGCTGATTATGGGGAGGGGGGAAGGATGCAGGTGGTAAGATATCACAAGCCAGCAAAAACTTCCTGATCTTGATCTCAGACTACAATTTGACATCACAATTTTCCTGTGTTCGTATTTCACTATTCTTGCATAAAAGAAAAATAGATCGAAATCACCTGAAGTCTGACAGGGACAATGTTAATGTTTCCTGCGTGGTCTCTGTGGTGGGACAGGTCTCCTGGGGTTTGCACACTGTGTATCAACTCATGGTGAGTAAACAGGTTCAGCAAGAGCTCCACAATGACTTTGAGGCGGGAAGACGGAGGATTTAATTGGAAAAGCTGCTTTTTATTGTAAGATGGTTCAGCACAACTACTCCTCTAGCATTCTTTGGGTTTATACAAGAATACTTTGGCTGGCAATTCATGCCTGGATAATTGAATATATTTTCATTTGCTGTCATATTTAATCAGTCAGCATGTACGTAACACATCCATCAAAAGTCCAAAACTTATGGACGAAAGAGCACAAACAAGCAACTTGGTAATAGGATCATAAGTTTTCTTCAATTACCAAATGAAAATGAGGGAACATGGGAAATACTGAGCTGTCACTTAAAGTCTCTGTCTAACTGTCGTGTGATAAGACAAAGATCTATAGCTCAGGGTTGAGACAAGGCACTGCAAATTTAACTTCCTTCTAGAAGAGGAGATGGGAAGTGAGGAGGAGGTTGCTGGGAAGGTTGGAGGATCCCCTGCTCAGGTGCCCATTCCCACAGGCAGGTGCAGGACAAAGGTTCTCTCATGGGTGGAGAACGGCAGGACAAAGAGCCCCAGCTCTGACTGCCTGAAATCTGCTTAGGCAGCCTGTGGCACAAGGCTCAAAACCATCTCCTACAACCATTAAACATCCTTTGGATGTTTGAGAGAAGCAGGAACAACATGTCTGGAGGAAAGGCTCAGCCAGGCACAGTGGGGAAAACCCTTCAAATTGTGCCTACCCAGAGTGTTCATATCATGGTAGACTGGATGAACAGCTTTCCACCTGTATTTTCTACTGGGTCACTTCCATTTTTCCTTTGTTTTACCCAGATTTTATGGGGCTTTGGAATAAAGTTCAATCCCCTTAGCGCTCTAGATCTGCACACAAAACAACAGGTTACCTGGAGCACAAAACACATGCACCCTATTTATTTTTACAGCAGTGGGCCAAGCCTTTACACTGCTCCATGTAGAACAGGCAGGTAGCTCCAGGCTAGGAGGCTGTTCCTGTGTTCTAAACAAAATAATGTAAAGCTCACCAGGCAAAGTCAAGTGAGGAGCAGCCTTGTTTCCATCCATCAAACTCTCTTCACAGAAACTGTATTTTAAGCCAGACCCAGGCAGTTAAAAGGAACTGTCACCAGCAGGATTAAGGATTTTCCCAGGTCAGAGACCGGCCCTGCTTAGCAGGAAAAGAAGCACTTTTCTACTGACAGAAGTCAAGCTTCAGGAATCCGAAGCATGGTCTGCAGCATTTGAGGCTCTGTCCTTAACGAGGCTGCTGGAGGAGCCCAGAGTCCTTTACAGCAGCGTGGGAGGTCTGTCAGGGTTTGGTAAGGGCACGAAAAGTGACATTTGTGCTTACACAGATTCTGTCCCCAGGTTCAGAGCTGTTGGGGTGCAGGTTGTGGGCTCTCTGATTCCTGTTCTTTTTTGTCCTTTTTCGCTGGTACCTGACCCACTTTCTCCTCATGGATGTTTCCTCCTTCCTTGTTCTGTAAAACTCCAGTGAAAACAGTGAAGTGGAGCCTGCTGCCTTGACACTGGGAATCATCCCAGCTGATGCACTGCCTGTGCAGTCTGTGGAGTTATTCATGCCCTTGGCATACCAATGCAATTTTATTCATGCAGCTTTAAGTGTTTCTGGATGACAAAAGCACACTTTCAGCAGTGTTGTTTTCCTATCTGATTCTTCCCCTGCAGGAATAGCTCACATTAATCTGGCTGGGGACTCTGGGCTCGTTGCTCAAGTACTCTCACTGCTCCTGCATCGTGCCCTGTCCCAGCTTTCCCAAGCCCTGATTCACACAGCAGGAGGATGCTGCAGTTTTGCTGCTCTGCCACCCTCCTGTTGACCCTTTCCTTTTGTGTTACAGCAGAGATGTGTATCTGAGTGGCTCCTCCACAGGGTTAGGTCAGTGTGCTGGAGGAGGGAGCTCAGTGCCAGGCAGAGCCAGGCTGGGCTGCTGGATGGGAAGCAGAGCCATTCAAGGAGCACTCCCAGCCCAGGGGAACTTCAGCATCTCTACACTGCTAATACTTGTCAAACCAACACTTTAGTAGGTCAATATAGGGAAGAACTGGGCTGTGTAATCCAAGACTGGCTGATGGATCTTGTTACACCACGGCATGAAACATTTTACCTGGATTTGGGGAATCCCTGGCACAACCTAGAGGTGGTTGCTGGCTGCAGTCACCCTCAGATGCTGCCAAGAGAGGTGCATCTGCAATAGAGTTCTGCACTGCACAGGCAGGAGCTGCAGAAAGCACAGCCCATCTTGTCCAATATGCAGTCAGACATATATGAAAAGAAAGATTTATTATCCTAATTTCTTCATTATGTTTGTGAAACCTACTGGAAAAACATGTCGTTGAAGTCAGAGGTGGATGAAAGCAGTACTTGGCCTGCTGCTCAAGCATTGCTGGATTCTGGACAAATTTGTGTTAATAGTTTGGACACATTTTTGGAATACAATTCTTATTTTAGGTCATTTGCTATCAAGCAACAAAGGAATTGTTTTCAGATTTACCACAGTATTTAGCACTGTCAGTATAAGTTATGGTGGTTCTGCTTGTAACAGAAAATAATGATTCCAACTGTGTTCTAAAATAAGTAAAATACTCTTTTCTATTGTGGTATCAAACACTTTGCTGGCATAGGAACAAGAATCCGAGATGAAGATGTGAATTTTTATTCCCATTTTCAAGAGGCAATATATTCATAGCCCAGAGAAATGCTCCTGGTTGCTTTCCATTCCCATTATTCCAAATTAGAGTGACATGGCACAGCTTGCAAAAAAAAAAAATCACAATTTATATTGCCTGACCGATGGGATGAAATCTGCAGTGATGACTGGAGTTCAGTGGAAAAAACACCATTCCAAAGTTTCTTTCCAAGCTTCCAGTGGTTGGCATTATCATTCAGGAATTTGCAGACCGTGTGCAGACCTCCAGAAGAACCTCCATCACCCAGGGGAGCATCAGCAGTTAAGAACGGGGTAAGAGTGCCTTACAAGCTCTTTTGGTTTTATGGTTTGAATCCAAACATTTGCATGGTGATTTCTCTACTTTTATTTGTTGTTTGGTTGGTTTTATGTTTTTTTGGTTTGGTTTGGTTTGTTTTTGGGGGGTTTTTGTCCTCTTATTTTCATTTGGGCAGATCAGGACGAGGATCCTGTAGGAGCAGACACAGCCCCACGTCTTCAGCAGCTCCTGATGATTTTATCAGCCCATCTCCCTGACTCTCAAACCAGAAGAGTTTGTTCTTCCTTTGCTCTGAGACAGAAGGATTCACTTTAAAGCTCAGATTTCTTTAAGAAAATGAAAAGAGAGAGTCTGAAAGTACTTGGCTCTCTCAAACCACAAATCACTCAGGAAAAGTCCATCTTGGTCAATCGATTTATCTCATACAAGGTGACTTGAAAGAAAGGAGGGTGAAGGGGAAGGTCTGAATTTAAGAGTTAAATTTTTCCAGTAAAACAGTCTACGTTTGGCTCAGCATGTTGAGGGCTCTTTGCTCGAGGCAACACTGAGATTTCTGCACTTCTGAACTCATTTTATATACGTGCCTTCTCATTAATTAGTTTTGCCTTCAAGCTCCATTTAAAAATGTGGGGCTAAAGAGGAGCAAAAGTAACGTCAGTGTATAATTTATTATAATTTCTGCTTTTTGTTTAAATAGGTCTGTAAAATTCTGACTGAAGAAAGAACTCCTCTAGAAAATGAAATGAAGCTTCAAGCCATTTTTTTAATCAAAAATTCTTTGGTCAAAAAAAAAAAAAAAAGTAAAGTAATCTAGTTGCAATTTTAAAAGTCTTTCCTCTAACCACAAATCCATTCTCTGTAAGTCAACTGAACAATAAAGCCAAAGCAATATTTAGTTACTGGGGAAATATGAGACCCTGCTCATGATGTTCCTCTCTGTCTTTTTTTGGGATAGCAAAAAGATTTCTCACTGTTTTTTCTCCTTTTCTTTAACCCATGAATGACTGTCACACTTTGACTGTCACACTTTCCTTCCAGTTCACATTGTGCTGATGGATTTCATTTTCCCACAGAACAGCAGGAAGAGATGAGCCCCATTTCTCTTTGGGATTTGTCTTGTACCCACAGCAGGATCCAGACCAGAGGACCCTGGTACTCTGTGTGCTGGTTGCAGCTGGGACAGAATTCATTCTCTTCTTTGTACCTGCATTACAGTGAAGTCACAGCCCTCAGCTGATGGATCAGGATGTCCTGATGGCAGGAGCAGGACACACAAGCCACACAGAAATTGTTCTTACCATATACAGTTTACACACTTTGCATAGGAAGGGAAGGGAGAAAGGAATTAAAAAGAGATAAGATTCAACATCTTGATATTTTAAGATAAGATCAACATGTCTGAGGAAAGCACACAAACTTGTAATGAGCTGTAGTGACACTGTTTACATCAACAACGCTATTCTTAAACAGTTGTCTGAAGCAGTTCTGTGATTATTGAGGTTTCCTAATATACTTGATATATCCACTGTATCTCCTGAGCCCTGGGGAGGAGCTGCAGCAGAGCCTGAAGCTGGTTTTTGACTGCAGGCAGGAGAAAATAAATCATAATCAGGTTGGAAAGGGCTAAAAATTTAGATGCCTATTATTTTTGTCTTGGTTTCTTTTTATAAATACTAAGTCATGTCAGCTTTAAACACTGCTGGTGCTGCTGTCATCACAACAGTCACGAGATCAGTAGTGAAACAAGAAACAGGGCTCTGGTCCTTTGTGAACACAAAAAACCAGCAGCCAAGGAGAATGTGGCTTTGGCTGCTCAAGCTTATGTAGTATGAAATAAAAGAAGTGTCTGATTTAAAGACTGAAGGCTGTGGACTGCACTGGCAGAGCCACCACAGGCCATTTGCAAGGCACATGAAGGCTGGCACATGAACTTGCATTGCAGCAGGACATCCTCTGTGTCTCACTTCACTGGGTAAAATCAAAGCAAAGTGGAAATCTGAGAGACTGGATCAATAGTGGCTGTATTGATAATGACAATATCAATAGCTGCAGTCCCACCAGAGGAAAGGTTTGATCAGCATGAGCTGTGTTTCTTCCTATCACCTCTGAGGACAGAGGGGAGGGGGCGAAGATGTCAGTGCTGTATTCAAAGCCCATCATTATCTCAGAACATCTGCCAGGATCCATTCAGTTAAGGTGCTCTGCTTTGGTTTATCTGTGCAGAAATTAACATCCCCACTTTGAAAGCACGGGGACAGATCCACTGCCACCAGGGAAGAACCATAATCACTGTGACTGAACAGATTCTGATTTATTTTGGTACACGAGCAGACTCAGGGCTGGAAAGAATCGTTCTGTTGAGCAAAAGATTTCAAAATACTCTGCTACCTGGCTAAGCTTTGCTGCACCACAGATGCAGGAATCACAGCTGTTTCTCTAGACAAGATCAGAGGCTTTCCCATATCTCACAACACAGCTAAACCACCACACATTAATTAGGGCCTGGAAGGGAGCATATTGTATTCATTTAAATTGGGAAGAACATCAGAAGCTGAAGTGGAAGTAAATGGCTTGGAATCAGGCTCTCAGAAAATAATCTGCAAGATGTTTAATGACTAAGCATGCCTTAGATTCTTTATGCCCCATTCAGAAGGACATGTCTAGGAAAGGATGCTGTTT
>JAWWES010000042.1:4854003-4864270 GCA_035583135.1 Lophotriccus pileatus
AGATGTTTAATGACTAAGCATGCCTTAGATTCTTTATGCCCCATTCAGAAGGACATGTCTAGGAAAGGATGCTGTTTTTCCTCACGAGAGAAGGGAAATTGGAAAGCTAATTGGAAATTGGAAATTGGAAAGCTCAGCACTGCTAACATCTGAGTTGGCTTCTTCCTGGCCACCCACCTATTCTCCTTTCCCTAATTACCTTGAGCAGGGTCAAAAGAAAAGGTGGCCTGGATGCAGGTCAGAAATAAAACCAACAGTCCCATCTCACTTATGATGTTTGGCTTTGCAGACAGAGATGAAAGATGCTGCACAAGTGGAAGTTATTACTGCTCTTATTTTTCTCTTTCTTCCTCTTTGCTGTTGGTTGCCCTATGAAAAGATGACAGCTGAAATACTGACTCTTAATAAGAAAGAGCATATTCAGCTCTTTGGGAACTCAGAAAAAACCCTGTAGAACAGAAAATATTCAGTCGTTGGAGAGGGCACAAACCACACACCATGTGACACAGCGCAAACATCAGAGCCCTAATGCACAAAATTATCACTTCCCTCATTTAAGTGTTATTCAATCCATATTAGTGTGAAATCAGAATTTTGGAAAATCCTCAGTTAATATAGTTTTGCAGTGAGCCTACATTGGTTTAGGAATGACACTCAGCTATATGGCATTGCACAAGACCAGTGGAACAAGAAAATTTATACCAGACTGCAATCTTGATGCTATCCAGGATTTACAGGAAGGAAGGAAAAGAAGGATTAATCCCATTATATACATATATATTAATGAAATTTCTGTGTAGGTGAAGGCATTAGGGTGTTACCTAAAAATCTACGTATCTTGAAATATGGAAACATTCTGGAAATGACCCTAAAAATATCAAGACAAAAGGATCTGACCAATGGAGCTGATGACAATATATGCTTATCAGAAAGGAATAAATACTCTGAACACTTCTCAATGATTATCTTTGAAACCCCAAACGTCATGAGAGCCAGGAGAGAGGCATCAGTAGGACACAGAACAGCTACCATCCCCAAAAGGATAGGGTTTTTTGCTTTGTGGTTGTTTTGGGTCTCAATATATAAGGAAGGGAACAAAATATCTGTTTCTATTCTAGGAAGCACAACATGCCCACATTTAAGGGCAGCTCAAAATGTATTCACCACTCAGAAGAAATATTGCAATAAACCAAGAATAAAATGTCCTTAATACTGTTTCCTCAGCAAGGGTTGTAATGTTTTGGATACATGGGGAAGCCATATGGCATCCATAGCTCATTTAAGATTTAAATCACATATATAGCTGATTTACAAAACCTGTTGCACACAAATGGGAAGATCTAGATGACTTTTACTTCTGATTTCCTCATTTATATATATTTATGAGTGTTTCCCCAAGCCTACAGCAGAGCTTATTATACCAGCTTATCAATATGCTCACTTAAAGTTTAATTTAAAAATTCCTATCAAGTTTGTAACATCCCATTATCAAGTTGTTGGTTTTTTTTTTCCTCCAGTGGATGTATAATATTACAGAGCAATCCAACTAAGCAGGGAGTTCTTACTGACATCAAAGGGAGAGTTTAGACCTTTAGTTCCACACTGTTCCTGCATGAAAAGATTTACAAGTCCCATATAAAAGAAGTGACAGTAAATATATTTGGAACTAAAACTTGGTCTAAGTCAGCAGACAGATCCTGGTGGGTGTTGCCCCTCAGGTTCCACACAGCTGTTAGGAAAAGAAAAATAATCTGTGGTTAACAGCTGAGGACTAACTGAGGACAAACAAGTGAAGCACTTTCCTCCAGGGTGAGATGACACGTTGAGGGCGGCATCGCTGCAGAGCCTCAGCTGCTGTGTGGTGGATTCCCCATCCCATGGAATGCTTGGAAAGAGCTTTGCTTGGAGCAATGTTTTATTCAGAACACCCAGGAGGAGCGTTCAGCTCCCCAAGGTTGCAGGCCTAATGGATTTATTAGACTACAGTAAAACCTGAGTCTGGTGTTCACAAAATGAAGTGACAGAATTTCTCCTTGTTGAGTCCCTTGTCACTGTTGGACAAACTATTATGCAAAACTGCTGTATTGTAACAAAAATATGTTATCATGCTGAACCACAACTAGGCTGTCCAGGTTTAAAACAACTCTCAAGGTACACAAATACTGTTGAAGATAAACCAGTATAAAAATCTTATTTTAGCCTATCTTCTATAGTATATCAGCTTATGGTACTTACTGCCCTTGTGTGATTTGCCAAACATTGGTCTAAGACTGAGAATTTATGCAAACCTTACATACAGAGGTGTGAGAAGTTCTCAGGAGGATTGAACTGAATAGCAATTTCAGCCTGAAAATATCTTTGCTTGCAGGTTTCGGATCCTTGTAGGAAAGGGGGCTTGTGACATGTCACAGTCAGGGCTCTCCAACACAGACAAAAGAGCAAATATTCATATTTACATTTTGAAAACACAGGGTGCATGTTCATCTTGACAACAAATAACATCAGAGATCCGTGGCAAAAATCAATCTTTCAATGAGAAACTCATATGAAATATTCAAGAGTGGGGAGCAGTTCCTTTATGTGCATATCACCACTTTCTTGTCTAAGAAAGCAGAGGTCAGAAGTGAGGGACACACAAACAGGAGGGAGGTTCTACCACTGCTTTTGTGGCTGTTTATTGGCAGTTATTCCCCAGAGAACCCAAGCACAGGGCCAACAGGCACATGGGAGGGAATGATGCTGGAGAAAGCCTGCTGTGTATCTAAAATTCTAGGAGATGACAAATTGCCTCAGTCAAGCAGAAGCACTGCTGAGGAAAGAGCTACAGATGTGGTTTGATAAAATCAAAGTATCATTTCTGTTCTTTTTTTTTTTTTTTTGAGCCAAATCCAAGCTGTCCATTGATGCTGGAAACAATGGCACAAAGCTGTTAAGCCAAAGGAAAGTCACCATTACAGCCACTCGAACCTGTGTGAAGGTGGCAATTCCTGGATGTTCGTAGCTCAGGCCAGCTCTGAGCTTCCCTGGACAGTGTGGGCTCACCACAGCATTGCCCAGACACTCCTCAGTGAGGAGACAGCTGCCTCAACTTCAGACATCTTACACAGATAATGATTTCCTAATCGATTTTGTGACGCTTCCATCTTCTCCTTTGGAAGACCTGCTGTTAACCAGCGTTCTAGATAAATGATTCCACACAAAAGGCAAGAAAGGCAGAAAGGTTTTCTATTCCTTGGCCATTGTTGAATGATTTTATGAAACAAAAAAAAACTCCACACGTGTACCAGTACTTAGAGTTTGAGTCATTAATATTTTGAAACTAAAATGTCTTGTTGGGAAATCAATAGAGCAATACTCAAACATCATGTACAGTAAAAAAAAACCCACCAGCTAAACAATATGATGAATTTAAAGAAAATCAATAGAGTGTTCAAACATGACAGTAAAAGACTAAATAGAAGAACTACTTAGAGGACAAGCTATCCACCTACGAAGTGTTAACCACCATTCACTGCTCCTATTTCCTTCATAATTAACATCAGTGAAGCATCCACTATCTGAAATAACATGTAACACAATAAATAGCACAGCAGGGAATTCCCTGGATAAGGCTGGAGAGAAAATCTGACAAGAGCTGGCGAAGGGCATTGATACAACAGCCCACATTAATTATTCTGCATGTGGGTATAAAGAAAGACCATCATATTTGCAGGAGCTGAGGATGAGGAGAAACGGAAAGCAAAAAGCCAAGTGATGCCCTGTGTCATAGGAGTCACAAAGCATTTTTAACTGCAGTTAAATCCATGTTGACTGTGTGTGGACACACAAAACCAGCTTGTGAATAGTTGTCCAAAGAAATTAAGTCAGTTGGACTGAGAGAGCACGGCTGGGTCTGGCACCTGGAGCGAGAACAGGCGCTCTACCTTTACCCTGAACATGGCCAGGCTTGGGTTGGTTCCTGGTGTGCTTCAGTTTATCACCACATTGACATCTGCTGGACATAAAGGAACTCTCACAGCACTCAATGGATTTACAGCCAGAAAGGCTTAGCTTTTCATTTTATATCTCATTTGCTGTAATTTTGTTTGAGAATGCCTTTGACGTAACTACAGTGTAATTTACAGTTTCACAGAATGTCACCAAAGTAACTGCAATAAATGCTTTTCCTCATGGAAGGTCTGAAAAGACAGTTGCTGAACGTTTCTGAATAAGCCAAAACTTGTAAGGTCCACCAATATTTTTTGCTTTGACAGGAAAACTAAATAAACAAGCAAAAAGTCATGCCAAAGAACACTTTATGGGCTATTACATTTCTTCAGTCATCCTTGCAAGCCATTAGCCTGTTTCTTGTATGGTTTTAAACATAAATATTTTGTGATTTGATTTTTCTTTTCTTCTATGTAATTTGAGTGAGCAAAGCCATTATTGCCAGCACTGGAACCGCACAACTGGGAAATCTGTCTTGCTGAAAGGAAGAATCAGACCTAATATATTTTCATTTATTTTAATATATGCCATGTGGAAAAGGCAGAATTTAAACTAAGAGTTTAATATGCAAAGCAGGGAACAAACTTTACATTTGAATCTTTCACTCTTTTATATTGTAAAATGGATTTGTCCTGGAGCTTGGGACAGTGTAAACACTGAAAATAAGGGTAATTTGGACTCAGGAATGGCTTGTTTCTGTTCATTCTGTATTGAAACATCTACTCAGGGGCCTCATCTGACCCAGCTAAGAGGTAAAGAACTCAGAACCTCAAAGAGCCCATATTACAACTTAAAAAGTAAATTAATTTATTTATTGTAGCAAATTCACTTCAAAACTCAGCCAAGTGCCATGTTTGCATATACACCAACCTTACTCTATTATATGGTTTGGGGCATTAAGAAGAAAAGATCTCTGAAGAAAAAATGCACAAATATTTTAATCTCATCAGTATTTCACAAGGTGAAGTCTCTAAACTTGCCAAGACCCCAAACTCTGCCAGACCATAAGCAAACAGATGCCTCAAATGTCAAAGCACCACCTGTGCTACCACGAAGAGAGTACACAAAACATTTCCTGGCTCAGTTCTACTTATTTATTTATTTTATCTGAAGTACCTTTAGAGCAAATTTGGAGGCTTTGACACCGTTTCCACTGTTCTATTTCCAGGCTGGTGGCCATGGTGCTGAGTTTATGAAAAGCCAAGTTTTTCTCTCTGAAGGAAGGTTGCAGCAACTCACTGTTAACAGGCCCTGTCTTTGTCCTGCCCTCAGCAAGAGCTTGCAAAGCCAAAACCTCCAGATCAGCCACATCACAAGGGGCAAATGGCAACTCCAACTCCAAGGGGAGGTACCACTGCCTTGTGTAAAAGCTGTTGTGAAGGTACAGGGCCTCTCTCTCAGGTGTAAGACTCCTGAAAACTGCAGAGCTGTTCTTTTGGGCAGTGATATCTGTGTGCCAAAGGGTCACAAGAGCCTTCAGGGGTGCAGGTGATGCTCAGCATCAGACGCCAGCGGTTCTGATCTGTAATTGCTGCTGCAATGACTGTGAGCCCTCTTTGCTGCCTCCAGGTGCCTCTGGAAGCCTCAATTGAGAAAGTAGATTCAAATGAGGAAATTGCCAGCTTCCCCAGAAAGGAGGAATTGGGTGGGTGTTCCCGAGCAACTGCTGAAGTGGGAGAGTGAAAGGAGAGAAGAAAATAAATCTCAAGAATGTTTTTAAAAGAAACATGTACACAAGAGGCAAGTCACTCACAGGACAGAAATATAAAATCAACTAATTGTGGTTTCACACTGGTACTGTCTATTAGGAATCAAACAGCACATAGTCTATGTCATGGCCCTCCACACAGGGGACGAAGGAAATATGAACCAAATAAGTCAGGTTACCAGATATTTGCATATTATCCAAATCTTTTAATGTTCAAGTCTTCCTATAAAGATATATGAGCTGGGAGGGAATATCACAGTGCAAATAAAGGACATAAAATAATCACTAATGATAACAATCCAATGGTAAGTAGCTGAATAGAATATTTCTAGTTCTAATATCAATAATTACTGCAGAAGGCATCAATATGCATTAATCTGAACTCTATATTACCATGTGATTTATTAAAATGAAAGATCTCAGTGAGTAAAGATCAGAACCAACACAGGAACTATTATATTTCAAAAAAACCCAGACTGCTAGAATCCAGAATAACAGTCTGAACTTAAATCTTGTAACTAAATTAAAATTCATCATGGTAGCAGAGGAAAAAGGAAACTGTCCCTCTGTTTGCAGGTTTGGTACCTTTGCTTGAAGAAACAAGGGAAAGATTAATTCTTAGTGATAACCCTTCCCCAGGACTCAGTACGAGCATGGGAGCAATGCAGAAGGAATAACTGGCACTGTAACTCTTCACTTTAGACAGACAAGAATAATCCTCAATACAATGAACAAAATCCCTGTAAAAATTCCTTTTGCTCTTGTAACAGATTAAACAGTTTCATAGTGATGGACATTTAGAATATGGGACAGAGCCTCATTTAACACTTTTCCTCACTTTGATGGAACTGCTCCTTTTTTTCACTACCCAGACATTTGGTATCAAGGAATTATAAAGGAAGCTTTGTCTTTTCGAGTTTAGCTTCTAGGTAGAAACTAAATAGAAACCTGACACGAAGCCATATTAAAGCAGCCATTGATCTATTTCTAAGATATTAAATTCCTTCGCCTTTTCTTGACTAGAGTTTATTCTGGGGTTGAAGAAATTGTTGCTTTTGAGTCACTGAATCTGCAGTACAAGGAAGAATGATGCTGAATTCCCATTATGGTTAATTTACTCCCAATTGTCTTCTTGTTCAACACTGTTTTCCCCTGCAGCCTCAGAACACTCTGGTCTGTGGCAGTTGCAGGGTCCTTGACATCAATAATTTGCCAAAAAGCACATGCAGGAAACTCACAGGCTATGGGAAAAAAGTTCCAAACCCTTTAAGCCAGCTTTGTAGCCAGCAAATAACATCATTTCCTTCCTCCACTCTACCCACTCCTCTAGATGTATCAAACCTGTATTGAGATAATGGGAATGATGAGACCCCCGTAAGCTCAGGAAAGGCAAAGGCAATATGTGACCCACTTCAGAAGCAGGAGGAAAACCTGTAAAGTCACTCTTACAGAGCACCAGAGAAATACCATCCAGTAGGATTGTGTTCCATCTTACACACCAGAGCTTCATGAAGATCAAATCACTGGGAGTGCTTCATGAATGGATCATTAGTAGCTTATTTCTGCATTAAACATTTAAGGGTGTGCGTGCATGTGTGTGACACTTTAAACCTTCACATCAAAGCAATGCAGTATTATATTAATGCAGCTTCACAGCTTTTGGCACTTACATCTACAGCTAAGATGTCTGTACATTATTTTATCAATTATTAACATGGAAAATCAACAGCCCTCTTTGAGAGTGATTTCTGAGCTTTTCTTTCAAATGGCCTGACCGATATCTCGTCGTTTTGTTGCCTCAGGGCTCATAAAACCTCTCAACTTTTTCATCATCGACTTCTCCCCGACTATAAATCTCTATTTCTCTCTATTCTAAACCCAAGGTATACTCCTCCACTTTAAGAATATTTTAAGGACAGTTTTTATTGATGTGAGCCTGACTTTAGTTTCATCAGCTTCGTTGCAGAATTCCCTGTTTACCTGTTGGGGAATTAGATTACAACTTGGGAGCAATGTTTTATTCAGAAGACAATATCTGCAAAATAAGGCTTTATTTCACAAGGGTAATGTAGACATTGATGGTCTGATTTCTTTTCTGTGCCATGTTTTAAAATTCAGTGGACAGATATTACAAGTGAATGTGAGGAATTGTACCTAGTCATAAATCCAAGCTGGAGCAACAGGGAATCTGCAGACCAAAATGGCTTCAGTATTAACCAGGAACTCCTTGGGATCTTAAGACAATACAGAGCTACTTATTTCCATAGTAAATCTAGTCCATACAAAAATTGATCAAAACCTGCTCTAGAATGGTTATAATTTACATACTGCTTGGAAAATACCCTTTCTGATTTACATGTCCTTAGCAAATTTAAGATAAGCATCTTTCCTAGTTGCATCGTAATAGTGAGGTAAAGGCAGGATATTTCATATAGATATGAAAAAGAATTTTCCTGGAAGCACTGGGCCTGGGGATCATATTGTTAAAAAAGTAGTTCTGAGTTATTTGACTCGATGCCTTTTTAAAAATTTCTGTTCCAAGTAGATCAGTTCCAGGTACAGAAACAATACTGAAAATTACAAAATACTTTTCATAAGACTACTCAGAAATCTCAGTTACATGGCAAGGCAAGAGTTTTGTTTGATATTTCCCCAGTAAATGTGTCACTACAACTTGGGGCTCTGCATATCAGAAGGTGTTTTTATCATTCAATGATTACCTTATTTTTATTGCATCCTCATTCATATCTTCTCCCTGATTCTTGCTCTTGGAATCATTTGCTTCACACTCTGCATTTAATCACCCTCAATTTAACACTTCATTGACCTTTATGCAAAGTCAGAAGAATATTACTCTTGAAAAAAAGAGAGAATGGCCATATTAATTTACTGCACCTTTCCCAAATACATTTGATCAGCTCTTCAACATAATAGAACAGTTATAGCTTAGTGGAGCAATGCTGATTTACATCCTAGGAGTGGCTGTTCTGTTCTTAGATCGCTTGTGTTGGGAATAGATTTCTTTTTGCAAAGATTACACCTTGGAAAAATTCCTACAGGAGAAGAAACAAAACTAGTATTTCTACTCTTTTTGTTTGTTTGTTTTTAGCTACTTGACCAAACATGGTAGAAAATTTTTGATTTTTGATTGCAAGTGCCAACCATTTCCACTTCCACCTTCGAGGTCCTGCACCAAGTTACAGAAAAGTGCAACCCAACACAGATATGTTTTGACTCCACGTTAACCATTATTGTATTAACTCATCAGTACATATAAAACAATAAAAATCACGATATCTCTATCTTGGGAGGAGATATTAACCTCTCTGGTGAAAGATGCCTTATATCCAAGGTAGTTTTGCAGTGACTCAGTAAACCTCATTATGTTTCTCTGGATGTTGGAAGATGAGTGGAGGCTCTGCTGGAGAACCACATTCAACACAGACACACACACACACTTCAATATGAATTGATTAATACTTTGGGGACAAAAGGGAGGGATGAGAGGGATCATCTCCTCAGAGCTCTGCATCTTGGGAAAGCAACTCACAGGAGAACACGACTCTAAAATCCCTGCTGCAAATTAAAAACTGGATCAGTATGATCCCTGGGGCATTTTACAGGATGTTTTGCATGGTTTCTCTGGAAGCAACATATCAGAGCAAACTGCCCATCTTGACAGGGCAATGATTTAACATGAGTTAACCTTCACCTTTAAATATCTGAACGAGATACACAGGCATTTAATTGGCATAATAGCAAGTTATATGTTTGTTATTGATTAACACACTTACTAAAGGTCAACTAGTATTTTAAGCACTTTGCAAATACAGTGTGTATTCTAATTTTCCTGAAGGACTTGTAATTATTTTGTTAAATGTCAATTAAATGCAAAAACATTTCTTACCATCCTGACACTGTCTGTTACAAAGTGTACAACTTTGTGCTTTATTGTTCATGTAATTTTCAGACAATTACTTAGCAATTAGATTGACCTCTCATCTAAGACTGCAATACACCATGTCTAATTATGGTTCAGCTTAAAACCAATAAACAACAGTCTATCAAGCCGTTACTTCACATGAGACCTCATGGGAGAGAAGGGACATTTCCATTTCCCAGGGTTTTGGTGGTGGTTTCAACCAAGTAACTTAAAGACAAAGCTACTTATTGTCACCAATAGCCCTCCCTGAACTTGCCACGTACATCTCTGGTGTTCCCTCCCTTTTGGAAGCTCTACACTCAGGGAACTCGTGTTCACCTTCAAGGCCTTGATACAACCTAAACTACAGATTTTTTCAGACCACAAAAAGCCTAAACCTGGCAGGGAAAGGCACTACTGAGGCAATGATACTCTTTATTGATTAGCCACTAATTATCAGCTCCTTGAGAGCTGACTGCAAACCTACCCAGTTAAAGGTCAAACACAAATTCCTTCCAATAAAAACAGTTACAAAATTGGGGCATTTTGCAGTGTCTTGTTTCATTATAACTCCCTTGGGATCAGAAACATCAGTGGCAGAAGGGAAGAGGGGACATGCTAAAGGGAGGTTTGGCCTTGTTTGGTGTGCC
>JAWWES010000042.1:4864370-4891874 GCA_035583135.1 Lophotriccus pileatus
ATAAAACTCAGCCTTGTCTTCTTACCTGAGGGAGGTGGGTTCCTTTACAGAAGGACCTTGAGTGCTGTTTTAACTTTATTTTAAATATTTTCATTTTATACATGCCTAAACACTTCTTATATCTGCTCCTATGTTATAAATGCTAAAAAAACCCGCAAACCCCAACCTTTAATATTTTTTAAGTCTTTGAAGACTAGGAAGTCTATAGAAATTCTCAGATCTCCTCGCTGACTCGTCTATTCCTTGACATGGCAAGATCAAGCTTTTATTTCTTCTCACTTCCAGAATTTCTCCTCGTAGCTGTGTTTCTGCTCCCGTTTCTGTTTGCATTGCACACACTCCTCCTGCTCTGCCTCTTTCCCTCCCCCCACCCCCAGCCCTTTGAACCTCCAGAGGGGCCTTTCAGGGATGGCTTTTGAAGTCAGTCTCAGAGACCAGTTTTTGGAGGCACTTAGCATTTCTTTGCATACCCTCTTTTGAGACTGAACTAGCAAAAGATTCTGGACATTTCTCGCAAGTAGGTCCTCAGAGACTCCTTCAGCAGGCACTGGTTAAATGGGAACACTCCTGGGTTAACGGGGGCACAGCTCCAGGTTCAACCTCCAAAGTGGTGCTCTCCTCCTAAACATAGTAAGCTGTTGCCAAACTGAATATTCAGAATACTCTAAGTCAGATTTCTATCTAAAGGATGCATATTTATATATATGTATATAATCATTGCAATGCTGAACTGCTTTATTTTCGTTTCTGAGCAGTACCACAGACTTATGATCTTATATTCTAGATTAAGGCTTTCACGGTTATGGACACAAACATACTTAAATGAGCAGAAGATAATTAGAGACACAGCTAGAAAAATAGAAAGTCAAGACTTTCGTGTAATTACTTGACCTAGAGGGCAAAATCTGCCAACATTATTCATGATTTCCTTTCCCTCTCTTTTCCCTCCTTCTCTCACCAAATAAATCAGCTCCTGTGGGCACTGGCCTTTGTGGACATGTGTTTCTACTGCCTTCGAGAAGATAAAAATCCAGCTCTTTGGTATCTTCATAGTAAAATATTCAGCTGAACTATGCAGTAAATTAGGACTGGAAGTTAGTGCTACAGAGTTACACTCAGCTTGGAATACCTTCTCTCTCCTCTGTACCCTGAAATAATTCAGCAAAATAAAACGTGCCCTCAGACCCCTAACCCTTCCTCTCCTGCCACTAAATCAAAGCACTGCACACTTACTCCCTCCATGCCATAAACAACACCCCCAGCTTTGCTCATAGTGCATAGAATAATGTATGTGTTCTATTCCCTAGGCATGACTGAAATCCTGTTTTCATGGAAATGTGGATATTCAAAAGTCCACTCCCTTCTGCTGAGATCAGAACAAAACCCCATAAACTTATTCATAAACACACAGAAAATTGATAGCTGAAAAAAACCCCCAAACAAACCAAAACCTTGAGGTATTTCCAGTAGATGCTGACACGAAATGTGTTTATTTTTTAAATTTAACAGTTTGCCCAACAGAGCAGCTCAGTCTGCATCTAATAAGCTCATACCAGCTGATTGGGTTTGTGCAAAGAATTGGCATTACATTTTAGTAGGCAGGGTTAAAGCAATGCTTTCGTGTGATTTTCCATGCCAGGCTTACATCTGAGTTCCCCAAGTGCTGCAGAAAGTTAAATTGAATCCTGCTGCAGTGGCCGATGGATCCACGCCCTGCGACGCGTGCCCTTCGTTCCCTCGAAACGTTGATAGCAATTTCTTTCCCTGTTGTATTCCCACAGTGGCAGGCTACAATCCCAATATTATTTCAGCTCAAATCTATGACTAGAGTGTTGTTTTTACCACGGATAAGCTGCTAACAAAGATTGATGCTGGGTACGGCTCATCCGTTCACGAGTGCATCTCTGCTCCGATTGGCTTCTGACCAAAATTAAGACTGAAAGAGTAATCTCTCCTTTTTTTTGCAAGCACTGTGTTGGTTAGTCACACCCAATAAAGCCAACAAACCATCAAAAAGCATATATTTGCTGCCCTCGCTCTCAGATTCTGAAGATTTCAGCACAGGAACAGAACCATATAATAACTATAATTGCCATTGTATTGGATGTAGCAATCGATGCATCACATCCAAACTGAAGTGTAAAACCACACTGGGGATTGTAGTGCAAGTGAAGAAAATGCATGAAGATAGGGGGGAAAAAGGCACCTGTTATCTTGCTCCCAAGGTCTGACAAAAGCTGAAACACACTTTGTCTCAGTCCCTATGGTTTCAACATCATCAAGGCTCTGGAGTGAGAAAACTAATGGAAGGTTCTGCTCTCTCAAAATAATTGACTTATTTTTCTGGCATTGCTGCTTCCAAGGTCCAAAACTTTTCAGAAAGTCTTGGAATTAACTCAGGAAATGTGCTGGTAACTTGATCTGCCCATGAGCTGCTTTTTATAGGGGTTCTGTTGTATGTCTGAAAGCACTTGCAGTTTGTGCCGAGGCTAATTGACCTTGCTCTGCACTTATTGAACACTGTGAATCATGTCGGGTTTGTTTACTTTGAATTATATATATATTGTAAGGATTTGAGGCTCCATACTGAATCACATAGTAGATGTTATTTTTTTAAAGCTCCCTTGTTTCTACTAAACTCTATCCCTATTATTTTCCAGGGAGAAAATGAAAACAAACTCCAGCCATCTACTCCCTTATACTGCCATTCAGTGGTGTTACCTTACCTGGCAAAACTACTCCTTCCAAGTGTTTATTCCTACTCCAATAAGAAGAAATAACCTACACATGCAGCCAAAGCCTTGGAGACTTGTTTCATTCCAGCTGAAACTGCAAAGGAAAGACGTGGGGGTTTTGGCACCAGTAGGAATTCACTGGGACAGGAGGGTGATCTTACAGTAGCAGGCACAATGTGGGAATGCTGCTGTGAAGCAGAATTAGCCAACATTTGGTTACAGAGACGACTAGAGAAAAGTGGGGACACACTTCACCTGAAGGAGTGTTTTCCAGTGCCAGTTGCTAAAGTGTAATCCCTCAGTAATAAAGATTTTATAGCTGCCACATCAAAAAACGGTCTCATTGTGGAAATTTTAATACCATAATCCTGAGAGGTCAAGTTGGAAAACATGCATGGAATGAAAAGTTTAAAAATGCAACCGAAAAAGTTGTAAAAATCTCAACCAGCCGAAATTCCTCAACACTGAAGGAGTCTCAGCAGAAAAGAGAAATACACTTTATTGACTCCTACCTCCTGTCCAAGGTCAGGGAAGAAGCAAAAAAGCAAACAGAAAACTTTGTGTAAAACAGCCCAAAACTTTGTGATCGTATTGAAGAATTACCCTCAGGAGGAAATGGATTTCCACAACCAATGCAGGCATCATAAAAGAGGGGCTGTTCCTTTGACTTCTCAAATATAGGTTATAACCCTGCCCGCCCCCGCCTGTGGCATCAACTGCCTGCAAACTGCCAAGCAGCAACTTCTTCCTACGACACCATTGTTAGTTACACCAATCAAAAGGTCACTGCACACTCACCTATTCCACAATTTAACTTCATTCTACTTCCCTCAGGGAAGTTATGCTTAATAATACAAAGGCAGAGCTTGGTATCTTCCCCCAGACCACCCTAGAATCTATTGTAGAGGTCAAACCCTTCTTGTTTAATACAAAGCCATTCAACTAGAATAAATATATATATATATATATATTTAAAGCAGATAGTGGACAAAAAAGAAAGGGAAGGCTGCTTTGAAACTGAAAGAACAATCAGGAGTCAACAGAACTTGTTTTTTCCCCAGCTCTGCTGCTGAAGGCCACGTTAGAGCCTTGAACAAGCCCTTCAGTTTAGTGCCTTCAGTGGAGGAATGGGTTTATATCCAGGAGATGTGATCACCAGAAAACATTTTGTACCCCAAATGCAACACCCTCAGACAATGCCCATTCCAAACTCGGTGCTGCAGCAGAGGGTAAAGACCTGTTGCCTCCCTTTTCCACACTTTTACATAACTTACTCATTTTCCACCCCACGTTAGTTTTCTGCTCTCTGTTCTCATGGATTTCCAGGCCTCTAAACTTGCAGTTCTCCCCACCTCTCTGCACATTCCTTTGCCTCTGGATCATATTTTCCACGAGGGGCGGTGAGGAAGAGGCCAGGCAGCTGCTGACTGAGTTCTCAAAACCTTGTCATTCAAGTTCTTGCACAACACTGTTCTGACTGGACATTTATTAGGCAGACAGGACCTACAATATACGCTTTTAATTGCTGGAAGTCATCAGGTTTATTGTAATTTAATTTCATTTTTTCCCACGCTTTTTTGATTGGTTACTTTTTTTAATTAAGTATTCCATTACAAGCTATTCACGACTAAATATTTTTAAATTGCTTTTATTTTAAACGTTGCACTTATTGGCCCTTATTAATTAATCTTTTTTTTTTCCCTTGATGCACATCTGTTTTAATGCCCCTTAATTGGAAGTAGTAAATAACATAATTAATTTTCTCCTTATTCAAATTTATCAGCCTTAGACATCTCATTGCAGCCAAGTGTATGGTCAGGAAGTGTTATCTTCATCCCAAACAACCAAGCACAGTAGACTCAAAACTCTGATAATACAGTTTGTTTGCAAAGTGGGAGACTAAAATTACAAGCACAAGCTCTGGATAAAGCAAAGAGGTTTTTCTGCTTTAAGAAGAAAGTTCTCTGCAGTTTTCAATTAATTTACTTTGTTTTTCAGGCTTAAGACTTTTTTGTGGCACTTCACAGGAAACTGCAATTTAACATCGTGTTCAAGGACAAACCTGATGTTTAAATTATTGATCTCCCTGAAGTGGGACCCTGACAAAGTTCACAATCTTGGGGAAATTTGATTGGGAACCCAAATCTCAGGCCTGTGTGAAATTTAACTTGAATCACTGCGTTGCTGTTTCATAATATGATTTTCTGGAGGGATGCATTCAAAATGCATAAGTAAATAAAATAAATAGCAGTCCAAACCCAAAGCAGTACTACAGAAGGAAATGAATCAGCAAGTTAAACCCCAGTGCAGTGGCTGATCTCCTTCCTTGGTTTCTGCTGCACAATTTATGGGATTGGAACCGTGTGCTCAGACAGCTCTTCTCAGGCATTTCACGTGACTTTCCGAATTTCCCAGTCCAATTGCAGATCTATGAGCTGCATTTGCCATGTGTCTAAATGCCCTCCTTGTTGATGGCTACAACCTTGAAACAGAATCAGTGAGATCTCTACCTGAATAAGAGAGGGAACTTCTCCTGTAAATCTGTCAAACAGGCTGATGGTGGAGTGTGCCACTAAATCTTGGCTCCCATAGATTTCAGTTGGCATGCCATCCATTTTTTTTTTTTTTAGAGGAAAGAATGAACAGGTACTTGTGTAATTCTTAATGACTGATGAATCTACTATTGCATGGAAAAAACAATGTCACTTTAGAAAACAACTGAGCGCTTCTGCAGCAATATCTATTTTTTTTATTTGTCTTTTTGATTTATATTGTTATTTTCTGTGGTATGTTTCTTTGGTATTTTTTTGGGGGGGAGGGAAGGGGCATAAAAAATTTTTCCTTATCCAAATACATGTTTTATTTTGTCAGTAAGAGACATGTAGAAATGCAAGCCCAGAGACCATGAGCACTCTATGCCATTTTCTCCTATGCAAGCAACATCAATTATTTAGCCTCTAATAACTTTAAGATTTCATGATGCTTGTGCAAGATGAAAAAGTGAAGACTCTTAGATACTAAACATTTTATTACGATCTGTAATCTGGTAAGGATGACTGATTTATTTAATGTGCAAATCCAGAGCATGTGGAAACACGGGGACAATATATTCAGGGTTATATTCTGTCAAGTGCTGCACACTGGTCTCAGTCTAGATAAAACCTTATCTTTAAGCATGTGAGTGGTTGCCCTGATTTTAATGGGACTTTTAACATGCTTTTAAATGCCTCGACAAATAAGGATCTCAATTTTCTCTCTACCTTGCAAACCCAAGCTAAATAGCAGGTTTATTAATACTTAATACCTGCCTCCTAGATACACATCACAATGACAAGTGTGGATTACAGCAAAGCTATTAAGAAACAAGCCTAAATCTCCCAGCTTCAGTCAGGAGATAAAGAGCAGCGTGGCAGTGGGTGATATTCCCTATCCAGCTGCTTCTCCCACGAGGCAGTAACGACTTTCTCCAGCCATTACCAGCCATGACTCAAAGGGACAAGGCCACCAGTCACCAGGTGCCATTACCTTGGCCAGGAAGGTGGAGTGCTTTATTTAGGACCTGTCTTGGCTAAGCAGCAAGGAAGTTTTTTTCCCTGGAGGGTAATCAGGGCGGTGCACACGGGGCTTTAAGCTTGTGGGAAGATAAAATTCACACGTCACGGTGAGATCCCGCTCCAAAAGCGGTTTAAACTTATCACTCAAAAACACTGCTAGGTCAAAAGAGGAAGTTTTTTTTACCCAATTCTGAGTACAACTGAAAGAATTTACTTTTTTGTGGGGTCTCAGCACTTTTACATGGTCAGGTAAAGGTCCTGCTTTGACAGGGCCAGGTTGGAAGGGGCTCTGAGCAATCTGGGCTAGTGGAAGGTGTCCCTGCCCATGGCAGGGGGTTAGAATGAGATGATTTTAAGGTGCCTTCCAACCCAACCTTTTCTATGGTTATATTCAAGGATTTTATGAAAGCACTGAAGTATTTCACTGCAGTGCTGGACTTTGTCTTTCTTCTGCTGTGGAATGTTAACAAGTTTTCCAGCCCTCGACCCCACCGATTCTATGGAGAGATATTTAGTAAAATTCTAAGATCTATGAGTTATGAATGATGTCAGGGAAGGAAATAATATATTCTTCAATTCAGATGGGACCCTTAGTCCAAATTAGTCCCAAGGTGCTTTATAAACAACACAAAATATGAAACACTTCATGAGCTTTTGAAATGCAGCCAATTCTGGGGTGAAATGTAGAACACTTCAGTAGTCACCAGCAAACAAAAAAAACCAACAGAAGCCAAAAAATGCCATATGCAACTGAAACTACTGGGGGAATTAGGTAGGAAGAATGTAATTATCCATGCTGGATTCCAGCCAGAGCTAGAAGTAATCAGAAAGTCAGCGAAAGACCAGAACAAACTGATCTCATTACTCTTGCATTACTCGGATCTACTTCTAAATGGAAAACTCTTTCCCGAGTCCACTGGTCTGACACTGTGAGCACACACTCGTGTGTTCAAAAAGATCATCTCCACATGAGTTAAAAATATAGGAAGCTGATGATATCCCTGCAGAGTCCCAGCCTGGGTTAAGATACACTGGGATTTAATTCTCCTGCTCCTCAGGTCAGCAGAATTTTGACTTCAGTGAAGCCAATCTGAGATTTGGTAGTGAATTGAGTTGCATCAGTTAAACCAGTTAAAAAATAATATCCACATGTTAACTTTCTACATAGCACTCGAATTTTGCACGTAATGAACACACATGAACCACTCAAAACCTGGTCCTAAAAAGATAAAATCCAATTTCTCTTGGTAGGTACAAAATACAATCATATTGGGCAAATATTGTGAGGGAGAAAGCAACCAACCTCAGTGATTGTGTTTACTCTCCACAAGTAAGGAATAACTTAGAAACCAGCTCCAAAATTTAAAAAGAAAAGAATGGTGAGTAAGTTACTGAAAAAGTAAGAGCAGAAAGGACGTGTGAGACATGAACAGTGCCCAGAAGGCTGAATAAGGATTTTCAATGTGAGCAACAAGAAAGGGCAGTGGGGAGGAGGAAAACAGCAGCTGCACAGAACCTTTGGAGATCCTTCTTTGGATGTCAGCATTGCTCCAGAATTTTCTGTCCTCAAGAAAACACATGTGCAGCATCCAAGGAATATTTTTCTTCAAATTAATTTTTTTGTCCTTTATCAAAAATAACATAAAAAGCATTCATCACAGAACATCACAACTCTCCAAGGCCAAGCCCACTTTTATCTTGGCTAATCTTTTACCCATTATCAGGCTTCTAGCAATGAATAGTGTATTATTTCAGCAGCAAAGCCTTGTACCTGACAAACAGCCAGCATTGTGCTACGGGGGAGAGAATAAATGGAAACCAGAAAAGGTTTGGGTAAGGAAAGGTGAGAAACAACATAAATAGTGATTTGTTTCTTAAATAAATACATTAATGTATCAGTTCTGAAGTGTCATTAGGAAAGTAGAAAACTTTTGGCACTAGATTTTTCTTTTATACTGCATCTGTCACTTCATATTAGTGAAGAGTTTTTCAATAAACACAAACATAAATCTCTGATGGCAAAAGCCGAGAGGAGCACACACCTCCCTGTCTCCCACAATGAAGACTTGAACAAATAGCAGGGCTGCAGGGATTCTGCACAAAAGTCTTGAGACTGGGGTTCTGAGGAATGAAAATCCAACTGCACGGCCTGCAGAGAACCTGCCACTTGTTTGGAAACAACAAAAAGGGACCGAGAGCAGAATCTGGCCCATCTTCTGGTCTGACACAAGCCACTACAGCCGTGTGTGCACCCTGCACAAAGCCCTGGGGATGGCTGCTGGAGTGGAAAACAGGCCTGATGTTTCTTAGGTAACAGTTCCTGTAGTACAGAGGAGTTTTACCAGTGAGACATTCCCATATTTTAAGTGAGAATCACTCGCCCTTCTTAAAAAGCTACAGAAAAACAGAAATTACCGTTTGGACGAACTATGTCAATGATTAATTACCCTCACTGTTAAAAAGCTGGCCTTTTATTTTCAATTTGAATGCTTTTAACTCTCATTTTCAGAGACTGGAACATGTTATGCCATTGCTGGCTAAACTGAAGAGTCTTTGAGTGGAATAAACATCATTAAGCAGCTCTTGCTCGGAGCCTCGGGGTGTGTGCACATGCTTCAGTGCAGTTTGTGGAGGCACAGCTGCACAGACTTCAAATGAACCAGCTCAGGAAATAACAGCAGCCATGACAAGGAGCTGGGCAGGGGCTGAGCAAGCTCTCCAGGAATTCAGAATGCAGGGGAGAGTCAAGTCAACCTCTCTTATCACCAGATGAGCATCTGAGCACTGTCTCTGCGACACAACCACATCTCCAAATCTCAGCACGGTCTTACCCCAAGAAGGCGACTTTCAGGTCATTTGAGAACCAAAAAAACACATAAATTCACCCAATTCAGAGCTAATCAACAGTAGCCACGTCTGTGCCACAGCACAACCTGCACCGTTTGGTACCAGTGACGGGTTTTGTTTGCAGGGATGTCCAGATGTGCTGCCTGGGAGGGGGGAAGAAAATACCCCTGGACAGGGACCTCAGAGAGGGAGTAGCTTCTGCTGTGTGATGCTGCTGTGTTCAGAGCAGCTCCTGGTTCTGCTTACAAAAGCTCTGCCACCAAGACATTCTTCCTTCTCTCCTCCACCCCAAACCAACGTGCTTGTCTGACAGATTTTGGCTGGCAGGGCCACGTTGTGACATCCTGAGAGTCTGGCTGTTTCTCTACTCCACCCTGTGTGGTGGGAATGGGACACAAATTCCCTGTACACTCACTCCTTTGGCTCCCCATCATGAAATGGTGGGGTCCTTGTATTCCCAGAGCTCATCCACCAACACAGGATCCTTTGCAATCCCAGCAGCGTCCTGGTTTTCTCTCTTTATTGCCCTGTGTCCTTTTACTCCACTGACAATTGATTTTTCTCTGGGTGCATGTCTGTGTATTTCTCCACGTGTGCTCTGCTTGTCAAACGTTATCCAACCCAGGCACATTTTTATTCTCTGATCAAAAGCCTGTTCCACTTAGAGCCATAAACTCCTAAAGGGGTGTTGCAATCTCGCTGCAGTTAATGGAGTTACCACAAAGCAGAGACAAATCAGGCCTCTGCTGGGTGTTGGCAATTCTCTCATTAAGAACAAGCATTTCCCAATTCCAGATTTACGTAGAAGAAAAAAAAAAAAAAACAAATCAACAAGCTCTCCGTAGTGTACTAAGAATAAAGAAATGTAGAAGACAAAGGATGAAATGAAAAGTGTGTGAAATTAAAAATAAATAAAATAACATGAAAAAATCAATCTTTCTTCCTTTTTTGCCATTTGGTTTATTGATTCCAGCGTCCCCACTAAAATAACATCGCAATAGGATTGTTAGAAAAAACACAGGTGGATTAAATAAAATTAGATTTAAAAAGATTCAGGTGATAAAAGCTGATTTAGATAAACTAGACAGATAAATCAATGGAGAGATGAGTAAGTCAGATACCAAATTTACTGTCTGGGGGACTCACCGAGCTCCTTCTATTACGATTTGAGTGTACACTGGAGACTTCTCAGAAGCTGCCAGATCTGACAAAATTGCACTCTACTTGCCAGCACTGTTGGACCCCCAGTCCAGAGGCACCTACTCTAATGCTACCCTTGGAAAGAATCCACTCCACTGTGGAACTCAAGCTGACAAACACCACATCTCACTTCCATAGCTACAGGCCAGAGAAGGTGCTGTGAGGAAATAAATATTCCTTTGTGTTTGATCAGAAGAATATATCAGATCTCTTGCTTCTACTACAGGTCATTAAACTGGCTTTATTACCCCCTTCTATCAAACATCCTGACTTGTTTAGCAGGATGAGCTGATTCCCTGGTGAAACACTGCCAGCTCAACCAGCAGCCCTCCTCCCAGCCCCAGCATCTGGCCTGGCAGAGGTGCTGGTTGACCAGAGTGTCCTGGGGTTCCTTTTCTTCCAGAGCAGCCCCTGAGGCTACAGCCTGCAAGGCAGGGTGCTTTGAACCCGCCCTGGGCTGCTCCATGGGTAGAACTGGGGACTTTTCCACGCTGAGAGAATGTAAAAGCCATTTAAATTCTCCTTTTCTGGGTCACATTAAAAATGTGTTTTGGCCAGCTGCGAGGATTGGACTCCAGCCAGCATGTTTACTGTGTGGGCTGTGTTAAGATTTATGATGTCCCTTAACTAATCATTTTCTAGCTGTTGAGCTCTCGAGATTGGTAAATAATGTGGCAGGTAAGTGCTCTGCCATCTGAACTGAGAAGTTCCCTGCTTTTGGAAAAGAGGAGGGTGTGTCTGCACACCCCTCACTGGGGAGTGAAGCACGTACCCTGTGCCAGCAAGGAGAACAAATGTCTGTCAATGGAAGAGTGTTTTGGTGGATTTATTCATTTTCCAAAGGCTCTGTATGAACCAGCAGTTAGACAGCCCTGTCCATGGGGAGGACACTGCAGCTCCAGAGGGTCCCCTTTGGTTACCCACTTGGTGAACACACCACATGGAAAAGGTTCCATGCAACATTTCCAAGGGATACATTAACTTCTGCATTATGGATTTGAGTCACAGTCACTCAGGAGAACCTGCCCTGCTGAATCCTGAGACATCTCATCAAATCTTATGTTGTTTCCACTTATGACTTTGTGGTCTTTACAAACATATAATGAACAGCACCATCAGTTTCTGCTGCATCCAAATAAAACCACCACTCTGAAATACATTATCACTAATGTAGTGTGTTACCCACCTTGAGTCCCAAGTCTATTTTTAAAAATGATTTATGACCAGAAATTGACACACGTAATTGACCTAATTTGAGTATTCCATGGTAAATGTTATTACAAATCTCTGCTCTAAATTAAACAAAATTAAATCCTGATAAAAATTTACCATCCTGCAGTCCCCCCAGTGAGCCCAGGGTTTAATGGAAGATATCATGTAAAAACCATTAGTTTAAAACGGAATGAATCTCATTCTTGCACTATTAATTCTAGTCCTTTAGTTTCATACTTAAGGTTTTTGCAGATTATGCTTAATTAACTTTTTTTCTAATGGCATTTAAATTAGCTGTTCTATATGTGATAAGAATACCTTGACAGATATGTTTCTAATATGACCTGCAGGATTTCATTTCAGAAAGTTTCAGTAGTTTGATGTCTGTGGCATTCTTTCTTCCCTGTCCTGGCTTCCTCTGAGCCAAACGCTTTCCTCTCATGCCTTTGATATTTTAGGAAGGCAGACAGCTACAAATCTTCAGCTCCAATCAAGCCATTGCATATCTATTTGGATTTCAAGTGGCATTAAAAGAAATTAATTCTAAAGCAGCTTAAAGAGAAAAATATTTAAAAAAAAATATCCCTGTGTTAAATGTATGTCTTGGTTCAGCACAGAGTCCAAATCTCTGCTGTGAGCAGAGAACACCCCCTTGGAGTGCCCTTCTTTTTACCCACACAGCAGTGAGCTTAGGAGCACTCCTGGAGCACAGCTTTGGTCATGAAGTGCATGGGGAGGAAAAAAAACCAACTTCAAAGCACATGAAAGTAACAACAAAGAGCTTCTGTGCACACATCAAGTTTGTTCAGAGCGAGATTTATCCAAGAGAGCTCACCAGCCTTTCACCTTTGCAACTGAAACATACTGTCAGCACCAAAGATCAAAATGGGTCCAGCCCTGAGTGACCAAACCCTAATGTTAACGAGACAGATAACCCCCCAAAAATGCAAAGAACTGTTTGGCCAGCAGTAAATAAAGTGTCTGACTTTGCTTCACTTCCAGCTCTGCCCATGCACCCATCATTTCTGTGCCACGGATCCTTCCCTCATCCTGCATCCTTCCAGCAGCCAGAGCAGCAGAACATCCAACATGTTTCTTACCTGAGGTCCCTCTGGAAAGGATGGAAGGAAAGCCTTGGGCTCTGGATCCTTGCACAGGGGTTTGGATGCAATCTCAGCACTGCAGAATGGTCAGGTCCTCACTCATTTATTGCAGGAAGTTTTGCCACTTGCAGTCATGCTCCTTTTTGGGGAGGAAACCTAAAGTAAAGCAGGAAAAAATACAATAGGGTTAAAAATAATCATAAATCACACATTCTCTAGTAGAACAGACTTACTAGTCTTAAAATGGAACAAGCACTGAGGGTCAGGCTGGTTTAGTTATTGTTAGTGAAGGTTATAAAAACCTTGCTAAATCATTTTGGAGGTGCTCAAGAAATGACTGGATGTGACACTCAGTGCTCTGGTCTAGTCAACAGGATGATGATTAGACAAAGGTTGGACTTGATGATCTTAGAGGTCTTTTCCAACATAAATTCTGTGAATTTGAACAGATGCTCATTTCCCATTGTCAGCCTCCCTATGGTAGGTCTGTAGTTGTCTTAATTAACTTTTAAAGTTTGATAGCAATACTATGGAATAGTCTAAATCTCAAGAACATTATAAAACATTGTTATAATGCCTTGTCAAAATAATCTCACCAGCATGACTTTAAGACCTACATCTAATTGTGAATTATAATATAAATAATCAGAACCGTCAAGTCATCTTTTTCTGATTTAAAGCATTGTATGATCCTTAACGTACCTGATTTTATTTATTTTACTTATCAGCTTATTATTTTTGTCATCCCAAATGGACACTGTTTCCAGCCTACTACAACTACCTGTTTTCCCTGTTTCTGCTGAAGGGCAAGATGGTTTGGGGTGTGAAAATTTTTAGGTGAGGGGGATGTTTGTCGAGATCTACTGAGTCTTAACCACGAAATTACTCCTCCAGGATGGCTGCAGAGGGAGCTGGGCAGGTTGGTCAGTGGTGTTACTGGTACTGCATCAACCACAACACTCCCTGCGTGTTACAGCAGCTCTTGCAAAGAGCAGTCCAAGCTCTCACAACTCTGGTGGCATTTCCATTACTGCACTGTCATATGAGGCATCAAGTTCCCCTAAAAATGGTCCATTTGTATCTTGCTATCCAACCAGAGACATTTTAAGAATATTTACTATATTAAAGACTTTCCTGACCTCGCTTAAGAGACATTGTGGAGGATGTTGCCATTTGCTTTGATCAGAAACACTGTCATCATATCATCCAATAATCACAGGACAGACACATTCACTATGCAAATTCTACTGATAATTGGACACAATACTAAAAAGAGCAGGAGACTGGTAGGAAACACTGACAGAAAATCACTGTTATTGCCTTTCAGAAACACTCAGTCAGGCTCCACTCTCATTTGCACTGGTGCAGATCTATCCAAGGTCCATTCTCTGCAGCAGCTCCTGATTCTGTCAGCCCAAAGTCTGCAGCCTGGCACAGACTGCAGAGCCAGTTATTTGCAGTTTGAGGTTTCTAGTGATGAAACAAAGCTGTGCTCACTCCATCAATCATCATTCTTGTGACATGCAGTAGGTAACTGAATCATGGCCTTTGTCCTAGACATCACCCTGTTTTTGTGATCTATGTCATCTTGTTCCTCCTCCCAGAACTTCTGAAGTAGGTACAATGAAGAAACAAAATGCAGAAGTATTTTTTTAAATTTTTGTTTTTAATTCCCCCCCTCAAGACTAATGAAAGTTTCTAAATGGCTCAATTCCTCTAATTTGTAAAATGAATTATCCCACACAGAAAACTCCTGTTATGAAATTTCTGGCTGGGAGAAAAATATCTCAGAAAACTTCCCCAGACTCGAGTGTTTTGGATGAAACACCTGCAGCAGTCTGTACTTATCTCGAGTTTTAAACTTCTTGGAGTTTACTCAGCATAATAATCAGAGGTGAATTAAGGTTATCACAACTTAAAAAGACCTCTAATGCTACAGCATGTTGATACTTGAGAGGAGAGGGGGGAAGACATTATTTTCTAGTGTTCCAGTGAAACAGAAAAACCAACATACAGGGTAATTTATTTTTTCTGTTTCCAGATTACAGATGGGAAGAGAAAATGACATCAATTTATGACCATTCTCAGGATATTTCAGCTGGATGAACAACATTTAAAATATGTGTATGAAATATTAGATGGATGAAGTTTTGAATCTGAGAGGTCATTAAGTCCTTATTTGGCTTAACTTAGGAAGACTGTTCAATAATTAGTAGAATTTTTTATATTCAAGAGGCAAGGAGAAAGACATTGATGATACAAAAATGACCACAGAGAACAGACTATAAAACAGCCAAGGCAAAAAAACCTATGCAGATTTTATGTGAAAGGTGATATTTCATTTATAGATTTACAAGATGTCACATTTATGATTCCTGAAACGTTCAATAGCAAATGGGCAATATCCACAGTGATTTCAAAATGCTCAGATTAATAGTTGTTAAAGTAGATGGGTTTATTAGTACAAAAGTTATGTGCAGAGAGTAGAAGTGCAGAAATAATGATTAAAAAAGAAAGAAAAGCAGAGTAAAAGTCCCAAAACTCATCCTGCTGAGATGAAATTAAAGCTGACTTTGCAGGAGTGTTTTTCAGGAGTTCCTGAGTGCTTGGGAAGTGTGTTCAGGAAGGCAGAAAAGCAGAAGTTTGCTTCTGCAGAGAGACACCACCTGCTCCTATGGGAGGCCAGGCTGGAAACCAAGACATCGTGTTTGAGAACAGCACCTGAGCTCCAGAAAATGCTCTGCACCTTTCAGGGCAGGGGTGGCATTTGATAACACAACAAATCATATGATTATTCTTTTTAAAGCACAGAAGTGATAGGGTCTAAACTCCTTTTTTAAGGCTCCTCCTATTCCAAAGCTCAGCCTGGGTCAACTCTCCTCTTCCTCAGGTTCATCCCCTACTGATGATTCAGGAAATATCTGGATTTTTCCCTTCAGTCATATAATTAAATACATTTTTTTAATTCACCAGCTGAACTGGCAGCAAATTGCACAAGATGCAGCTTTTTCATTTTCACACAAGGGTAGCTTTTTAATGGACAAAAAGGGATAAAACAGGACCACCCACAGACATGGGCCAGTCAACCAACCTAAAGTTTTCTGTCCTGCCTTAGAAAAATGCCCAACCTGGGAGGGAAGGTCACAGAGCCAGGTTTGTGTCAGTCCCACAGCACAGCCTGCGAGGACAGAAAACACGAAAAACTCAAGGAGTGTTAACACAAAATAAAAAACAAACAGGCAGGGGGTGGAGAAATAGCTGATATACACCTGGAGGCTGAGAAAATACCACGTGGAACTTTAGATTCCTAAAAAGGTACCAAATGGCAGAAGGGCATGACATGCCTGTTCACTGGTCATTTCTGACCAACACAGCGGAGAGAAAACTCCTTTGTCCTCTCCCCCATGTATTTTGCCTTCTTTTTCATCTCTGTTCCTTCTGGAGCGAGCTGAGCAGCACTGCCCACTCCACAGGCAGCCTAAGTGCTGAGAAAAGCCAGTTAATCTACCAGTTAAAGGAATTACCTCCCCTCTGCCTTGCTCTGCCACCACAGGAACTCCACACAGAGCCCGCAAGGTTTTCCTGTTGAAGGGAGCAAACACTCCACCTATAAAAGCTTCTTTATCAAACAAGGAGAGCCTGGCTTTGCTTATTTGTGTTAATTACCACAGCTTCTGACAAAGGAATTTTTCTTCTTTCCCAAAAGTGTTTGCTTTCATGTTTAGAGAAAAGAAAATGAAAAGAAAAACTACGAGAACTTATTAATATGTCAAGGTAATTGCTTTGTACAGTGCAGGGTGAATAGACAATGCTCAGACCTTCCAGTGAAGCTGCAAATGGTAAAACATGCTCAAAGCAAATAGATTAAGATTAAAAACATTTGTACTGAATGCCACAAGAGATTAGAGCACTTGTACAGATATCTTCCCCTCATTGGGGAAAAGAAAAAAAAAGAATGCTAACCTATCAGCATAAATTTTATCTACAGCCCCAAACAAAATGTTAGCTAGAAATTGTTCATTCTGAGTTTGGAAAATTCACTGTGGCACATGAGAGCTTCTTAGTTCAGTGACATCCACCCTGGAACAGGAGGAGAAACATCTTCAGGCACCCAGGTAAGATGAGCTTTTATGTAAGAGCTCACCTTAATCCTCTATCTGTGCTTCGATGTCTGATATTGTCATTTGTTTCATCTCTTCCTTATGACCAGGCAGCATTTAAACCACACTCCCATTTTACACATTTCTCACACACACATAAGGCAGGGTTGTGCATATTTCTGTGCACAGATATCTGTGTGTGGTCACACACACATACCTGAAGGAGCAGAGCTAAATCACACAGGCACTGTGATGGAGAGTTGAGTGCAATGGCAAGGTCACAGAGCAAGTCTCGTGCCAAATGACCATCACAGGAATATTATGCAAGCCTGCCCTTTATTTTCTTCTATCAGGAGAGGCAACTGATGGATATCATCACAAGCTTCAAGAAATAATAGATCCTATGTCTTCCAAGACCTTGGAAATGCATTTGTTTATGTGTCTAGACCAGAAGAACTGAAAGTCCCGGGGTTAATAATGAGATACTTAAGCCCGAGAAGAAAAGAAACTGATGTTCAGTAATACCAATATTTCCTCTTGCAATGGCATTACAAAGAAAATATTTCTCCCAGCTAGAAAATATACCCACAATATACCTCTACAAACATCTCTTCTTAGTATGTTTTAGAACTTTCATGGAAACTTCAAAAATCTGAACCGGTTGGGGGAAAAAAACCCCAAAACAAACCACATTAAAATGACCTTGCCTGGGTTGAAATACAATTCAACAATTCTCATTCCAAGGGGGGGATGGAGGATTGAGGCTGGGGGGGGCATGAAAAACAGTCAACAAATAGACTTTTAGTTTATGCTTTAGAAGCTTAAGAAGCAAATCAAATACAACAGAAGTAAACGAAGCACAACAGGGAACTGTCGCTCGTGACAGAGCCAGAACTGGTGCCCAGTGCTAATTTTGGAATTTCCAGGAGAATCAAAGTGACAGCACGATGACAGATTGTGCTCACAATCATTATTATTTAGATAACATCACATGCATGAAAGTTGTTTTGAAACCAATCTGATTTGTTACTTTAACAACACAGGACTTGCCAGCAAGTCAGAGTTATGGAGAAAACGGTTCCTGAGCAGCCTGCACCAAAGTCAGCATTAGAAATAGATGTTCCTGTCTTTTGTATAATTTTCTTCACAAAAACTCTCCTCTAATGTTTAGGGTGAAAATTCTTAAATCCAGATAAATGTCAAACATTAAACTCCATTTCAAGAAATGTTATTCCTTCCAAGAATGCTTCCCAGAGTGAGGCAATCAGAGCAAAGGAGGCTCTAATCTGAAACGTCAGCCTGGGTTTGTTTCTCATCTCCAGACCTCAGCCCACATTTACCAGTTCTAACAAGAACATACTAGTTCCCACTGTGATTTGTCTTCAGAAATGAGGCCTTATGATTCTCATTTTTCAGCTCCCTCCAGAATATATCTGGAGAAGTCAAAATCCCAGACTTGTCGTATCTGTCAAGCCGAAGTTGCTTTGAGACGACTGAGTTACTACTGTTAACTTAATCACAACATACTTGCTTTTCCAGTTTATTTGTGGCCAAAGATACACAGAATGCTCAAGTCAAAATTAAAATGGAACAAAGCATAGCAATATGCTGCACTGTTTCATTTATTTCCCCAAACTAAGCACCCTGGTAATCCAATTTAAATACAAAGTAAGTTCACGCAAGTGGCACCCAAGAGAAGATTTCTGCACAGATAGATGATAGCAGAAGAAAATCCTGTCGTGCTCTGAAACACAACAACAATTATCTCGCTGCCATAAAGAGCAGAAGAGAAATTTCTTCACCCAACAACTCTGCTACTAAGTGGCTTTGACATCACAGATAACAATTACTGTAATACTTGTCAGCACACGCTGCTGTCTCTGCTACAGAAAAAGGGATCCCGCCACTCAAGCACCAGAAGCAGGTCATGATCCTTCCTAGCAAAGCACTCAAATGAACATGCAAGGGAATAAATGAACGAAGGAACAAATGAATGAGGGAACAAATGAACAAAGCCAGACTGTTAGACAAGCCAGGATTAATTATTTACTTTCAAATTATGGTTTTGTTTTGGTTTTTTTTTTGGTCCAAATATTTCAGTTTGTCCATGATTTCTCAGACTTATTTTCTAAGGCTCCAGAAGCCAGTTTTCTTCATGAGGAACAGCATCAACACTTTTCTAGTCAGGCAAACCCAGTGTGACAGTGCTGGTCATGCCCAGCAGCTCTGACCCTGTGTCTGCAAACCCATGATGTCTCTACACTGAAGTGTTTATGAGTTCTTTTGCTTGTTTGTTGTTTTTTTGTGGGGTTTTTTTGGGTTTTTTGTTTAAATTTTTTTATACTTATCAGTCTCAAGAAGATTAACACACCACACAAAAGGCTGATAAGGCTTAATCACTGCTTTCTTTAAAAATAAATTATAAGTAAGCCTAAGGGCTTCTTCAAGACCAATCTTTTAAAAACATATCTGCATCTAAAACTCAGGTTCTTACTTTTTCTGCTGAGCTCTTTTAATAACAAATGCTATTTTCATTCAGGACACACCACCAGAGAACTGCTGCATCCAGAGGAACAACTTCTGTTCGGAGCACTGGCACAGCAGGACTTAAGGCAACAAACCACATCTGTGCTTCACCCATCTCCGTGTCTCATTGCAGCAATTCAGTCTCTGTCCACTCTGTAGCAAACATCAGCCCCACAGGCTCGTGCTTTGACCTCTCTGGTGTTGCTGAACACGGTGAATGAGCAGATCCTGCAGTACCAAAGCCACGCCTCGCTCTGTTTGCCGCAGACATTTCAAACGCTCTGCCCGAAAACCGGGACAGTGGAGCCAGCCTTGTCTGGGTCAAAGAGCTTTTGAACCCCTGAGCCAGGAAGGGGTTATTCCCTCTATATCTGTGTCTGCCACAGTGGGAAGCCAAAGCTCCTCGCTGGAGACTGAAACTTCTGGCAAAGCCACGTGCTGTGCTTCTGTGTGGAAGAGCCGCCCTTTGACTGCGCTGGCAGATCTGTTTACAAATAGCTGCAGACTCCGCTGTGAGACACCCAGGTTTAAACAGGGAAGGAAAAAAACATGAAATAAGAAAAAAGGACCCTTCAAAGCTGAGCTAAAGCGTGTGATGACAATATGGAAACAAACTGTGCATGAAAGTGTGTTTGCTAAATAATGTATTGCTGTAGCAGGGCTGACATGGGCTACGAAAACCTTGCGATTTTCTGCAGTGAGCTTTCCAAGGAGCACCACGGAATTTATCAGCTCTCGAGAGGCACTGACTCTCAGCTGCTTTTTCAGCAGAGAGCCCCCCTGTATTTAGCCATCCCTGCTCGTGTTAAGCTCGCCTGCCTGATGTACCTGGTTAAACAGCTGTCAGAAACCACAGGGGGGTTGGAAAGCCCTTTGTTCACCAGGTGGCTGTGCCACTGAATTGAGAGGAGATCCTCCACAATCAAAGCTCAGTTTTCAGGAGCACCCTCATCTCCTGCAGGGGAGAAACGAGCTGCAGAGGATTTCACCAGGGGGGTAGCACAGCCTTTGGAAAGGTCAGAGGGAGAGGCTGCAGAAACTGCATTGTCAGGGGTTTTGAAGACTTAGAAATGGCAAGTCTGACCTGATGCAGCACAGGCAACCCCATTTTACTCAGGAGATTGAACTACAGCTCTCCAGAAGTATGTTCCAATCACCATTTCTATGAGTAAAAGACACCTTGGTTTGTTACCAGGCCAGCTGACAGAGGGCCAAGGCTTTTCTCTGCTGTTCTCCAGCTGCTTTCAGTGCACGCATCAGTGTCTGCAAACCTCACAAGAACGTCCCTCCAGATGGAGGATTAGAGTGGTTCCCCTTTCTGACACCAAGAACCTCTTCTAAAAGCTGGCAAGTCAGAGCCTGCTGTACATAAAAATGGATTAAGAGATCTCACAAACACAGTGGATAAAATCAAACACTCTGAGCCCTTCAATAGATGCATGAGAACTTGTGTCTTGTGACTGACACCCTCCAAACACCAGGGGACCTGAAGTGTCACAGGTACTGAAAGAATAGGAACTACCTGGCAATGTTTGGCTTTCTGGCTGTACAAAAGAAAAATATCAGTGAAGTAAACAATGAGAGAAGATTACTTCTAATGTGGTTTGTTAGAGGCTTCAGGGAGAGGAAAAAAAAAAGGGGGGAGAGAAATATGAATTTACTGTCAAAAGCAGACCTTTGATTTACTAGAGCAGGAAAGGATCAAAGTGTGGTGCAAATGACAGCAGGAGAAAAGGTTAACACATCTCCAAAAATGAAACAGTTTTTCTTGGACAGACCCTTGAGATAATATGATTGTTTCTAATGAGAGTGGTCTAATCAGCTTAATTAAGAGCTAATTTTCAGATCTTTGCAGAAAGAAATGCAAAGGACTTGCTCAAAACATCATTCTCTGCCACCAGTAAAGGGATTTAACATCCTTTCCACCTCTGAGCCGATGCACAGGGAGGGGAGTGTTGGCAAATTAATACTGCTGTGGAATAGAAGGATACAGACCTGCTGAAATCTGTGGCTGCCACTGGATGGAGGAGGAAATCAGAGACTGTGCATAAAAGCAGCAAGAACAGCCTTTTTTGCACACTGACTGTTAACAAGCACAGATAGATCTGGACATCAACACCCACCCTCCAAACACACCCTGTCCTCTAACAGGAATTCACTCCTGCTAATGGGATTATGCCTACAGTGAATCCAGCACCTACTAATGAGGTGTAGTGAAAACTGTGAATAATTAAGGAAATGTATGAATACACACACACCTGAGAAATCTTCTATTCACTGATAACTCTTGAATGGAAGTTGAGTGACAATAAAATGTTAATGCATGGAGAAACACAGTTTAAACATAAAATATTCTCGTGTTATGGGAAGTTATGCTACCAGTGGATAGAATTCTGTTCACAGGAAGGGGCAGACCTGTTGGAATTTCTGACATGATTTACCTTCATGGGGATAAGAGTGCTGCTCTGGTATTTTAGTCTCTCTTGCAATGCTGAACTTTCTATTTTGTAACATTTATAACTATGCCACACTAATGGGACATTTTAAAGGCATTGATGCATCACTCCAGCAATGTGGGGGTTCCTGTTCCAAACAAACAACTCAAAACCTGATATTGAACCCAGACACCTTTTTGATGCTGTGTGGATGAACCAGGCAGAACCCAGCAGCTTTTCTGTTTATACCTTGCTTAAAAAGCCACTGACATTCTTAAAGTGTTCTCTCTATCAACTGTGTGTGACATTTTCTAACAGGTGAAGCTGCTTATACCCACTGATGCAAATAAATGATTTGCTATTTCATGTTTTTCTGCTGGAAATGACACCAGAGGAGCATCAAAAAATAAAGCTGGGACCTCCTGTGCTGCCTTCCATTAGTGGTTCTTCTGTCCTCTCAGCCATTCCATTTGACAAAACAAACACTGGTGTTGGCACACCCCAGACAAACAAGAGCACCAGAGCACAGATATGAAAAACATCCTTTTTCCCTAAGCTATTCACTGTCTGTTTATACTCATGGGCACAAACACATCAAACCCAGCACACACTGGGAGACAAACTCAACTGGCTCGTGGAGCTGAGGCTCAAAATGCTGCTTACACCACTTTTCCCACACTGGCTGCACCTCCTGGGGTGCAGAATTCCCTCTGTTCACAGAGGAGCAGCACAAGTCCAGCCTCTTGCCTGCCAATATTCCTGGGAATCACCAACCTTCCACACTACAAGCACAGCTCATGGTTATTAATGTCAACCACACAAACATGACCCTATAAGTATTGTTCAAGTCAGAGGTTTTCCCCTAGCTAATGCTGCTGTTGAGTTTGTTATAAAATACAAAATAAGCATCACTAAATGAGACAATTCTGGAAATATCTATTCTCCACCGACTGTTCCTTTCTTCCTTGAGGTGCTTATTCAACTAAAAACTCCTTGAGAGCAGAGAACAAATTAAATTTGAATAGTGATTTGTTTTGTCATTTTGTAAAAACTCAAATTAGTAACGGGATCTTCCTGGCAACCTAAAAAGTTCCTAAAAATCCTAGAGAGTCCCAGTACACTCAATAATTTCAGTCTATTTCTAAAGGAATAATTCCTTCCAAACATGAAGCAGCTTTCATGGCTGATGTAGCCCTTGGAAAAAACATCTGAGCACACCAGGACAAGGCCCTCAGCTTGCCTAAGCAGCCACAGCCAGCTGCAGATAGATCTCCCTCCTTGGAAAAAGATTGTATTAATTCCCTATCAAAGCATTACCAGTGTATTATTATGGCAGAATATTGAGATTAATTAAAAAAAACCAAACAACACAAATAAAAGCTAGTGAAATGAGTCAAAGCTGCCCTAGCTGTTCATCCCACTGGCTGGGGGATGAATGTTGATGTAATGGTAATTTTGCCTTTCCTTCAGTGAAGCCAGGACTTCCCTCTCGCTGTTTTAACGAGTGAATTCAGCAGCTGCACAGCCATGTCCACCTCCAGACACCCACACAGACACACAGCCACTGCCTGCGAGTGCCAGGACTTCAAAAGCCTAAAGAATACATTTTTATTTCGATGTCAGCTCACTGTTAGGAAAAACCCCATAATAATAACTCCAGCAGGTGGTAGAGGTGGGAACGTGCTTCAGTAAACTGGCATTTTAAAGTTAAAAAAACCCCCTTACATCTGTAAACTAATCATTTACTGTGCAATGATCTATTTTTATGGATATCACCATCACATGGAAACAAACTCTGCTATCTTTTCACGTTGCCATTCATTGTTAATTGCATGGGCCATGGATACATTTATTCATTTACATCACAGACGTAGGTGTGTATGTGCAGGAGGCACTGCAAATATGTTGTGCACCTGCGAGGGCACAGGAGGAAAGCTGTCCAACAAGTATGCCCAAAATCCACATTTGCAGTTTGGGAGGGAATAAAAATCAGGCTGTCTCAGTAAAAGGGGCTTTGGTGCTGATTCCCTGTGCTTATTGCCAGAGCAACTGTTCCTGTTGTGGAAAACTGGAAGCATCCTCTCTTTTAAAGTACATGTGAAAAACAGAGAATGAATTAAATAGATGCAAGCAGCAGGTGGATTTAAATCAGGGGAGGACATGAGAAGGAGCAGCAAACAGGGAAAGTGGGCTCTGGATGCAGACATGGAATGGCAGCCCTGCAGGCAGCATTTCAGAGCCCCCTGACCCTGGCTGGGCTCAGGCTCAGGGTGAACTGAGCTTGGAATCTGTGCTGGTGCTTTCAGACTTGCCTGTTGATGTCCAAGTGCAGTTCTGGCTCTGAGCTGGAGCCAAGAGCCCACGAGGATGAGGAGAGATGTACTGAACCCCTGTGCTGAGAGGAGGCTTTGTGCCTGTAATGAGGACAGAGAGGTGCAACAAGGCTGCAATGCTGCCCCAAAGAGAAAGATTTATCTTCCTGACAGATAACAAATAAGAGTAATGGGGTTTTTGTCCCCAGCAGCCTTCTTCACTGCCTTGTTTTGACTCAGCATGAACTCCATTCCTTCAGTTTGTTTTTCATTCCTTGGTTCCATTTAGCCAACCCTTGCCTGCCACAGATTCTGGGTTTCTTTGGGTTTGGTTATAAGTTAACAAAGCAAAATAACCAGGAGTCCAATGACCAGATTTCACTTGCTGTAATCTGAGCAGCACTGAAAAAAGTAATGATTTATTCTACATGAGAATGTAGTTCTAAACCATCCAGCTGCTTTAAATTTGCCAGTATCATAAAATGTCACAATTTTCACCTGTCCTTCAGTTTTCCTTGACAGTGTTTTGACATGGTATTTCTGTGGAACATTTGAACTTTGATTGCTATCTCTTCTGCTTATAACTATGCACAGAATGAAAGTAAAGCAGCCCAACACAGGCTTACCAGGGCTTTCCTTTTTTTCAGAGCCTCGACAGTACAAGAAGTAAAATGAGTTTTCAAACTCAAAAAAAACTACTTTATCCTAAATTCCTGGTAGCCTTCCTCCCCAGAAAAATGTTAGCATTTTGAAGTGTCTTGAAAAAGGTTTGTTCCTTGGTGATATTTCGGGTGGTGACATCCAGCATCTCATCTCCCTGTCAGCAGTCACTGCAAAGTCCAGCACCCAAGACAAAAGGGTTTGCTCTCCAAAGGACAAATCAAACTGGTAAAGCCTCTAGCATGCCCCCCTCTATGTCCTAGGCAATAATTAGACATCTGGAACTATCAGATATCAGACCTTTCTGAACGTGCTCGAACCAAAAGGCCGCTGTGGATTCAAGTCACGCATTCCCAGACACGGGTCCAGCTGAACTGCCCTGTCCATGAAAGAGACAAGAGAAATACTTTGTGAATGAGCCTGTGCCCATATGAAAACCTGAAATAAGTTACAGGAGCACTTTACTCCCCAAAAATTTCCTGTACATGTAACGGGAAGATTTTTTATAATAAACAGCGTCCTTAAAGCCTCAACATCAACACAAGTAGAGCGGCTGTGCCGACTTTATTTTGGCATGTTTCTTTAATTCCAGTAACTTCCTTGAGACAGGTCTCTTCCACATGCAACAGAAGAGATTTTTCCTTCTTCAGGAAAAATCGGTGGTGTGGTTTTTAAAGACTTTTAAACCTTTTAATTATAAATTTATGGGCTTTTGGAGCATAAATCCAAGCATCAGTTCAGTGAGTCCCTCCCTGCTCTCCACTGATGTTTATACTGATGATTCTGCTATATTCCATGAAAGATAAAATGCAGAGAAATCCAATATGCTGCTTCTCCTTTAGGAATTCATTTGCTGATAAATAGTTATTCTGTCAAGAATTATAACAGTGTAGGGAGACATCAAAAGAATCTGTCCAACTTCTTTCTTTTGCACAGTGCATATCTGCAGTGGCTGCACTGGACAAGTGTGTAAGAAAATAAAATATAAATCCTCAAATGCAGGGCAAGCACTGTCTGGGATAAATACTCCCAGACCCAGGGTGTAAGGTGAATTCACTCTGTCTTTGAAAGGCTATAAAATTGCTTCTAAATATCCTCCCAAAAATATATATTATTCAAAATATACACAATGAACTCCAATGCCAATGAGCAGTGCACACACACCTTAGCCCATTGCCTTGTCCTTACTGTAACATTTCACACTGGCTTTGGAAACAAATAGTCTTGGGCTTCATGAATAACCAAAATGCTCTTGAAAAGAACCTTCTCTCCTGACACATTCACCTACAATCTATTAACAG
The DNA here is from genome assembly GCA_035583135.1 of Lophotriccus pileatus. Classification (NCBI taxonomy): domain Eukaryota; kingdom Metazoa; phylum Chordata; class Aves; order Passeriformes; family Tyrannidae; genus Lophotriccus; species Lophotriccus pileatus. The sequence goes on from JAWWES010000042.1 coordinate 4,890,356, forward strand.
TGAAAAATCAGACAGAACAGAGAGAGAGACAGAGAAAGGAACGACATTTCAGGACAAACGGGTGTCAAATACAGCTTTTCCTCAAAAAAACCTTGATTTATAAGATGCTGAACAGCCCCTTTTTCAATGCAGTAAGACATGCAAGGATATGTTATATCCTTGCCCATATGAAAGCACAACAGAGTACAGTTAATCCTGATTTTATTCTTGGTTAACCTGTGAACAAGACTAGGAATTTTTTGCTCTTCACTCATTAGTAGCTGCAAACTCTTATGATATAAATAATCTGTTGGTAGCTGCAAACTCTTATTATATAAATAATCTGCTAATCTATTCCCTATTAAAGACAGGATCTAATTTCTTAATAATTTATGGCACATGCCAAGTAATACTAAAACACATTATAATTATAGAACCCAGACTTTGAATCTTGGCAAGTAATGATGAATATGGGGGAAAATATATCAGCATGTTGCTGGCTTGAAATTTATAGACTACTGTAGTTTTTGATTCCAAATTGGTAGCAGTACAATAGCACATATTGCCTTTTGAAAGATATTTGTTCCACTACTGCTAACATACTATGGACTGCAACAGTGTGTTTCTGGAAACATATAACACAGTTTACAGTCATTGAAATACAACATGAGCACGACTTGGAAAGGACACAAACCTCAGGGGTATAAGGAGAAAATTAATTCATTTAAATGGTTGCTGTTGTGGAAAATAAAATCACCGATCACTGCAGTAAAAATGCAGAGGCATGTCAGCCCTGCCCTGCCCTGCCCTGCCAGCACAGAGGGCACAGTGTGGGTGTCCTGGGCTCAGCTCAAACCCCGGGATGTGGCTGTGCAAGACCCTGCTGGGCTGGCGGTGTTGGGATGCTCCGTGCTGTGTTTGTCCCTGCCTGCCATCTGTCTTGTGTTTGGGGAGCAATGAAACCTGTGTGTTAGCCAGAAAGAGAGATCAAACTGGCTGCAAGGGGACATTCAGCTCATTTCTGACTGCAAGATGAATTACCCTTTATTTCCCATGTTAGTTCATACGCTCTAAACTCCTCAGATTATACTTATTAAAACCGTGATGAAAGTCTTCAGGCTAAGAGCCAAAGATCTGATAACTGACCCAAAGAAGGGAGAAGTCTTGGAGCAAAGATACTGTGTGAGAATGGCAAAACAGAGGGAATACATGGGGAACTGCTGTGGGCAGGACCAGCACAGCCACACCATGTGCCACTGCCGCTCTGAGACAGCCCTGCAGTGAGAGGAGGCCCTGCAAGAAGCACTAGAGCTCCACCCAGCTCTGCTGCGAGTCAGAGTCACAGAAACTGTGAATGGTTTGGGCTGGAAGGGACCTTAAAGCTCATCCAGTTCCAATCCCCTGCCATGGGCAGGGACATCTTCCACTATCCCAGGTTGCTCCAAGCCCCGTCCAGCCTGGCTTTGGACACTCCCAGGGATGGGGCAGCCACAGCTTCTCTGGGCAACCTGTGCCAGGGCCTGCCCACCCTCACAGGGAA
>JAWWES010000042.1:4891974-4950141 GCA_035583135.1 Lophotriccus pileatus
GGCAGCCACAGCTTCTCTGGGCAACCTGTGCCAGGGCCTCCCCACCCTCACAGGGAAGAATTTTTTCCCAATATCTACTCTAAAGCTATTCTTTTTCAGTTTGAAGCCATCCCCTCTTGTCCTGTCTGCCACTTTCACTGAAAACCAGAATAAGCCCAGCCCAGGAAGGCTGGCAGGGAGGATCCTCTCCCCGTGGAATACCTTCTGTGTGATATAAACCACTGCATGCACCTGCAGGAGCTGTTCACCCACGATTTCCACAGGTCAGAGTGCCAGCAGCAGGGGTGTGTTAACACATCCCTCAGCTTTGCAGGGTGGGAGGTCACAGGTGAGCAGAGCAGGTTTGTGGGATTGTGTGGCCTCGTTTCATCCTCGTAACTCAGTCAAAGGTGTGACTGAAAGGCAACTTCTTGTGACCCCACTTGTGCTCACCACTGTTCTCCCCATCGTGTCCGTGTTCCAGTGGCTGCCCTAAGGACCCCAAATTTCATACTGTTGATGTTCTCTTATTTTCTCACATACATCCACAAGCCCCCAGTGACTCTCATATCAGCTCCTAGCAGCACAGACTACTTTTTTTTTTCCAATCATTTCTCTGTCAAACAAAATGTCAGCAGGTAACTGTCCTTGCTTCTCTAATGCCATTCTGAAATGTAGCAATGCTAAATATAGACTGATTTAAATGCAGTCCTTTTAGCTGGTATTTCATTATCTAGACTTTTTTTTTTTTTTTAACAGACCTTTTGTAATGAGACAAATGGGCCAGCAGCAAGATGCCAAAGAATATATTTTATTGAAAGTAGCTTAAAATCCTACCTCCATTGCTGCAAATTACTGACTAAAGGATATAGACTGTGTGCAGGAAAAATAGATTTGACACACACCATCACCTGTGCAGATGTACTATCTTGTGATAAGGCCAGTTCAGAAGTCAGGATAATATTTAGATAAGCTCTCTTTAAAAATAAATAATCATGGAAATGACATAAAAATGTTGATAACATATGCCTCTCATTTCTTTCAAAACCTTAAGAAAGCTTCATGCCTTTCCCTTATTTACACAGGCAGCTTCCTCAGGAGCACCCAGACTCCAATCTGCAAACCTTGTTGGGCCAATGGAACCAGGAGAGGTTATTTTTGACGCACAGATTTACATTTTTTATTGGGATCTCAGCAGCATTATCTCTTTCTGAAGCTGCTGGAAGCAACTTTAGCCTTAATTACACACCTGTCTGCTTCCATTGGCTCCTAGAATCCTATTTAAAAACCTTGTCTGAACGTTTTGTGTTTAAATGGGCTGAAACACTCCTTTTCTGAACCCAGGTTCATGAATTCTTTCCTCTGCATCACAGTGCAGAGGTGGCCATTTCAGATTGGGAATCAATAACTTCAGTTTTCTTTTTGCCTCTCAAAATAGTGCTCTGAGGTTTTGTTGTTTGCTTTTTGTTTCTTTAGGTAAATAAATCATCACATAATGCATTATCTGAAGTACAAGTTACTGTTATTGAAAGCTCCACTACCAAGAGCTTTAATTCTCAACAGCCAGTGATCAAGTCAGAAAGTATGGGAAAGTGATTATTGTGTCTGTGACTGTTTCCAGTGGTTTATTCTCATTAGATGCATCTGAAATCACAGTATTTTTACTGATTGTATATTAGTGTTACAGCCAAGCATAAAAGATCAGGTATCTCTGGAGGGGAGAGCACTTCAAATCCAGTTTCTCGATATACAGGGTTTTATGCTCCTCTTGAGGACAAGTGAATTAAACTGAAGTTTCAGTGTGCTGGTACTGTGCAAGTAGCCACTCTAAGACAGGCAAGGCAAACATTCCTCTGTTCTAAACCCACGGAACAAGCATGTGAACAGCTTCAGTTGTTTCTGGATGTGTTAAGTCCAAGTTTCCCTGACCAAGAAGTGTGGGCTCTACCACTCCATACACAGCTGGAACCTCAGCACAGTCCCAGCTGAGGGACATGTGAATCCTGAGTGGTCCTTTCCTAGTCTTGAGGGGATTATGGACTGGCAGCACACACTCTGAAGTGTATTGCACAGAAATGTTATCCTGTTGGAGCCCCAGCATCTGAGAGAGCTGTAGGTGCACAGGCACAGACAGAAGAAATGAGCCAAAACAGTCCATGACATAAAGTCCCTCAGGTTTGAACACCAAATAATTAATTCCTGGAGCCCAGTCCATGTCACACCCAGCACTAGCCCATGCAAATACAGAGCTCCCAGTCATCTTGGCAGTGGTTGCTGCCACAAAACCAGGCCAGCTATACCCTTTGCTCAAATATTTGTCTAACCTCCTTTTAAAAAGTCCAACATAAGAAACATAACAAGCTTTCTGCATTATTTCTGCAGGTCCTCACGTATCCCTGGAGATGGAGTTCCTTCCCAGCATCTGAGCTCAGTTATTATCTGAGTAGCAATTCTAATGGCAATTTGGATCAAAGGAATATGCTTCTTGCCCCGGTGTGAAGAACAGTAAGATGACATTTGTCACTTTGCTTTCCAGTGACTGCCAACTTTTTATGATTAGTAGGGCAGTAAATGAAAATAAGACTCCTGTGGAATCACAAGGAGTCCCATAAAGCTTCTGCCCGTGATTCAAAGAAGCCATTTACCACAGCTAAGTGCACCTTTTGGTGCAGACAGATATTTGTTTTCCTAGAGGACAAAAATAAAGGCGCATTTAAAATAGATGAACTTCCATCAGATTAAATTCGGAGGTGGAAGAAACAATTCAGGTAAATTGATAAACTACCTGAGCTTCTCAAATGAGCTTTGAGATTTATATGTGACTGAGTATAACTTTGCTGGATGCAATTAGAGGAACATCTGGAGATTCAACTAGAACATTTGAAAAGCCTTTGCAATTTCAATGGATTATTCAACTGAAGAATGGACAAGTTGTTATTTTTCCTGTAAACACAGATCTAACTTCCAAAGTCTTTCAGATTTCTGTTTTGTTTACACAGGATACACCACTGGATTAGAAAAAAATAAAAGAGTAAATGCTGGCTAGGAAAAGATATTGGAAAGCTAAATAAATGCAGTTAAACATGGCAAATGCATTTAAAAATAAAACTCATTGCCAGCAATACTTCATTGGATTTCATTACTGAGGAGCATATTGCATAGATATCTTCTGCCTTAGCTGTGTATTTCCCTTTGAGTTGTTAATGCCCTTAAAGTGTAATTAGCAAAGGCTGTAAATGCAGCACTGGAATCCAGAATCAGAGTAATTCAGTGGGGGTTTAGACAGCTCTGATACAGATAAGCCATTCATTACTTCTATTTTAGAACCTATTTCAATCTCAAAATTCAAGCAAGTGACATTTTAGTCAAACTAAGGGCAAATCTCAACTGGCCAGAAAAGATCTGCTCTCCTGGGCCTAAATCAAAAAGACAAAAGCAAATCACAAAGGAGGCTCCCTTTGCAGGCTGAGGATGAGCCAGATCCCCAAACCAGGAATAACAAACCATCAAAGGTTTGCCAGCCTCTTGTGAACAGAAATTGTGCCCTGACATACAAATGGGAAACAGGAAAGGGAAAAGGGAGATCTCGGATTTTGGAGCAGGATCATCGCTTAGAATGACACGTGTGTACATGATCCATCGTCCTAAAAGAACAATTACTTAGTTTCTTTTGATTACAGGAGGGGTTTTTTTTTGTGAGGTTTGAGTACAGCAGGAGTGGAAAAACCAAGAGACTTCAGAAATCCTAATTTCCCTAAACAGAACCCGTCCTGGCAGCTCCCATGACTGACAGTTCCAGCAAGGTGTAATTTGTGAACATCTGGGCTTCTTTGCAGTCATTTCTGTTGTCACTCTGAGCTATTCAAAAGTGTCTCCCGTGGTTTCTGGATGACCACAGCTGACCTGTGTGAGGAGGAAGAGAAGCCCAGCAGCTGCAAGACGGGCACAGCAGTTTCATGCATTTCATACGCTGAGTTTACCTTGAGCTCCCTGATTTCACTGCTGTGTTTGGGGGTAACTCACCACTACAGCCCTTGGGGTTCTACACCTGAACCAGCCTTTCTCTGCTCTAAAAAAAATAGATATATATAAAAATATAAATCAGAAAAGAAGCAAAAGTATGGCTCTAAACAAATGGAAGTTTTGCAGAGGATGTTGCTGCTTGGCACAAGCTGCAAAGGGAGAGAAATTCACCTTCTCTGCCTGCACATGTTGTGATTTTGGAAATTTTTTCTCCTGGTACATAGCTACAGCTCTTTGATTAAATCCTGTCTTAAGCATGTGTTACCATTAATGCCCTAATTTTCCAGACTCTAAGCACATACATAAGCACAGTAAATCACAGGATTATTTATGTTTAAGTACCAGCACAGCATGTGAAGTTAAGCCTTTCTAAGATCAAGGTCTGCAAAGATGAAAACAAACTCAGGGGAACGTGTGGTTTCATTCAGGGTTTCAGCACTGGATCAAGTCCTCAAAGGTATGACTTATTTTACACAAGGACTCTCCCAGGCTGGGGAAAACCCCTTACAAATAAACTGCTATCTGTTCATTTTAATCCAGTAGTCCAAAGATCATGTGAAACAATGAACATCACCTGTTGTGTGATTACCCTCCCATTAAGATTGACATAAAACAACTATTTACCCAACCAATCTTAAGAAACAAAAGTGAAGACATCTTTCCTAAAGGAAAGGGAACAAAGTGCAAAAAGATATCTCAGCTCTTTGTGGTTATTAAAGATCCTGGGACACCTTTTACTAGAACAGAAACTCTACCCAGCAAGTCTTCATTAGTTGCAATTACAACTTATCAACACATAGATGTCTTAATCAAGCCCATATTTATTTCCCTAAAGGAAAAATATTCAGAGCTCTCTTCAGGTTCTGGAAAACCTGAATGAGGGGGTCACATACACCTACAAGAGATACTTCAGCACTTCTCTAATTATTTAGACAGTACTCTCAGAAATCTTGGAAGTCACCACATTGTGGGGACTATTAAATAACAAAACCCACTGAACGTTTGGTAATAAAACCAAATATTTGAACTGGTTTTGTTTCTTGTTCTTATTCTCCAGGGAAAATTACCATGGCAGATGAGAATGTAAAAAGTACATGCTAGAATTTCAAATAGGCAAGTGTTCTGAAATTTTGCTTCGTTTTTAAGTCACACTTAAAACACAATTCCTACAATTACAAGCAAAGCTGTCTGGTTCATCCTGGTAGAATTCAATTTGCTGAAAAAAGGCTATTCTTCCAAGAATTATGACTGTGTAAGGGAATATCGAAGGAATTGTTTATTTCTTTTTCCACAGAGGAGGATTTCAGCTTTAAGCTTTGCTTTGAGATGGGTTTTCCAATGCTACAGTGCCTGTGCAGCAGATATAACCAGGACAGCTTATAAACATATATAATCCTTCATTTTGCAGTACATTGATAGTTAGTGATGTGCAACCATTGTGGAGCAGCTCAGCAGCTGCTCAGCAGAGGAAATTTAAATTAGACATTAAAGGCAACCTAATCTGCTTTATGATTAACAGAACTTTAAACATACAGACATCTCACCCCTGCCTGAACCTGAGCTGTTCCTGAACGGGAAGGAGTTATTCAGAGCCAGCAAAAATCCTTTTGGAAAATGCAGGCATGAGGGAAGTTAAGTCTAACATTTTTACTTAAAAAAAGGCATTTGTGCAGCACCTTCATTGGGACTCTGTGGTGTATGAGCACATCCATCATATCAAGGTGCATCACAACCTAATCCTCATCTCCTAGGGGGTTTTACTGAGAATTACAGCAATTAAATCTTTGTAGCACAATAAAAGAATCTTAATGTCAGCTACTTGGACAGTTTAAAGACATTACCAAAGCTATTCCAAAGAGCAAGTGACAGATATTGACTGCTGAACATGCACCCTTCACATAATGCTGAAACATCCCTGGGAAAGAGGGGTCTCCTGAGCTGTGCTAATGCACAAAGTGGTGGGTTTGTGGTGCTGTCACTGTGTAAAGTTGAGGTGGGGGATGAGGGATCCTTTGGAAAAGGTTTTGGTTACAAATATCAAACTCATCCACACAAATTATCAAAACAAGTCCATTTTCCAATACTTTCCAGTACTTTCTCATTACTTGACAGATGTAAATTCTTTTAAACAGTGGAATTTAGCATCAAATAATTTTTAAATGAGCAGTGGGTTGCAGAACCCATTTTCCCAGAGATTATAGAGGTTGGGCAGCTCTAACTGATATATCACATACTTTTCATTCAGATATATAAGCAGGACATACAGAAGATGCAAAGCTCCTAATTGCTCACTGATAGAATCTATGATCTTTTTACTGCACATTTTTATTCTTGGCAGTATTTCCTCTCCCTCAGGAGGCAGTCCAATATCAGCTGTATTATACCACATAAATTCCCATTAAAATTAAGGACAGAGTTTCCACCCACCCCCATGTGTATTGTTTTGCATTTAAACTCTACTTGCACTACAGAGAAATAGGACTCATCTTGTGTCTAAAGTGTGTGAGTGCGTCTCGGGAGACTTGGGTTTTAGTGTTGTGTCACAGACTGTACAGAACATTGGGGAAAAACCATTTAAAGTTTCTGTTCCCAGGTGAATGGCAGAATATCATTTGTGTCCTGGCCCTGATCCTGCAGATAGATGTAGGGAAGACAAACAAAACACTTTCCCATCATGTTCAATCCTCTCCCGTTGTGCTTCTTTTCTGTCTCAGATATCTGAAGCTCACGGAGGGTTTTCAGATTTTAGCTCTTGGGACTGGCATCCAGAGAGTTAATTTTGAAGCTTAAAAAAGTAAAATCACCTCGAGGCAAACCCCTTATGAGCAGTAAGCACTGCCATTCATTTCTAATCCCTGCTTCCCTGCACCCACAGGAAATAACCACGAGAAATACGGGGACCATGAATCATTTACGGGGTTTCCCTTGCATGAAAAATTGCTCTCCCTACCTATATGATCAGAGTGTCCATTTCAGTTTGTCATGCCTTTCAGACAGCAGCAGCAGGTCAAAACAGAGGCAATTTTCTACCCATACCCTCACAAGGGCAGAAGTTGGAGCAGTTCTCCCTGAAGTGCAGCCGTTGCTCTGCCCGTTTCTGAGGCAGCAACTCCAACCTGTCACTCCAAGGAATATCACCTCAGGACACAGAGCTCTGATAGAGTGCTACAGAGTGATGCAGTTGCTTGGACAATAATGGACTGGAAATTGTGCAGAAAGTTATAAAGTAATTTTCGTACCATTCTGGAGACACGGTGTTTACAATAATTTAATTTGCATTCAGCGCAGTGCTGCGGTGTCTGCGTCTGTGAACTGATAACTGGCTTTCCAATTATGCTGTTCGTGGCAATAATCACTTTAAAACTGACACAGTCATCCTGCCTTTCCTCCAAATGGAGAGTGTGGGAACCGTTCTGAGGGGGGTGAGATGCTGTGCTGGGAGCAGGGAGAGGACAGCACCACTCCTGTCTTTCACACAGAGCCCACCTCTGCTCTGCAACAGCTCTGAGAGCTCCCAGGCTCCCTGAAAAGCAGAAAGGGAGGGCTGGGAACATGAAAAAGAGTTGCTGCACTACCAAACATCCCTGGGATTGCTGGCTGTCATTGTAACCCAAAAATGAACCACCCTTTTCCTGACACCACCCTGTGGGTATGTGAAGGTATAAGATGTAACACCTCACTGATGGTATTTTCTACCCTTGCCAGAAGACTCATGGTTTTGCTAGTGAGTTATTAGTAACATCCAGGCCTCAGCACATTGCATGAACTGGACTTGCCTAGAATTGCTAATCTGAAATAATGTTTCACAGCCACTCAGCAGAACTGCAGGGGAAGGACAAGATAAAAGGGAAAAATAAGAGCAGTACAGCTAAAAAAAAAGTCTAAGAAGGGAATATATGTACTGAGAAACCAAGATTTTCAAAGTCAATCAGAGAAATTACATTGCATCTCCTAATTACAGTAGGAATGTGAGCTCCACAGGGGTCACTCTGGAAGATCAGCTGAATTTTCCTGCTAACTCTGTCCAGCTGATGCCAAAATCTGATGTCACCCATCAGCACCTTAAAAAATTCTTCTCCAACATGTGGTGACTCACATATCACTGCTGGTATTATTGGTGGACTGATGAGCCTCCTCCAGAACTTTCATCTTCTGACTCACTCAATGAAATGTGGGCTTTATTTTAATATCTACAGCAATTCTGTGCTTAACTCCGAGTTACCTGCATTTTTTATATTTATAAATAGCAATTTGCATGTACAATTCACACTGTGTTTGCAGATCTCAAAGCGCTTGGTAAAGGACATTTTCCCCACTTGCTTCACAAAAGAGAAAGAGGGAACAATGCCATTTACTCATTTGCTAAAAGGCACAATTTTTAGCCCATCACAATGGTATGATGTACTCCCTTTCATCAGGTACCATTGTTATCCTAACAATACTAAAGATGGCAATAAAACCAGCAGTAACAGCAACCATTTGACATGTTGAAACAGCAGGAAAAAGAACTCAAACTTGCACTCCAAAAAAGCTGCAAAATAACAGGTTCCTCACGCAGAGAAGCTCTAGAGCCACTTCAAACTCAAGCAATAAAACATGGGAGGAGATTACCAGCTCTGAAGTTAATCTAGTGCTTTACATCATAGTCTTTTATAGCAGAATGCATTCATAACGTGCTCAGATAAGCATAGCAATAGATGGAAAGATGTAATGGCATCTCTGGATCCTAAATAATACATAGGAGGTTTCATATGGAGGGAGCTGGTTTCTACTGCTGTGGATCTGTTACTTTTCACAAGTGCTAAAAATAATTCCCTTCCATCAGCTTTAAAAGAAGAATGAACCAGAGTAAAATACAGCACGTTTACATTCAGTATCCTGGCACCAGGAAAGTTTGGAGTCTTTCAGAAGATATGAAATGAGCTTAATTTCAGCATCACTTGACTAAATCTTACCCTTAGGTTTGCTTAATTATAGACATGCTGGAAGAGAGAGGAGCTCATAAATCTCAGAGTGTTGGGAAGTCAGGCCAGTTAAAATTCAGCTAATAGAAAAGAGGTGCCTCCTGTGAGATTCAGCATGGATACACTGTAAAAACAACAGTACAAAAGCACAACTGTATTAATTATCTGCAATCCTTACTAGCTTGTCTTTTCCAATATATTTACTGTACCACACTCTGAACATTTGTAAGTGCTTTATTATTCATTTCGCAAAAATCCAGCACACGGTGCCTCCCTGTTTCTCTTTTCAACTAATTACCAGTGGCTTTAAAAGTGAAATACAGAGAGAACAGAAAAGAGAGGTTTTCATCCTTACAGAGAGCCACAGCCCACAGGAACCCAGTGAATCCTTCAGCACCTCGCTGGAAATTCGTGGGGAGCACAGTGCAAACCAGACGCCCCTCCTGCCATCCCAGCACACTGCCAGTATTTGTTATAACTGAAGCAGATTAAAATAAAAATACTCCTAATTAAATGGTCCTGGGTTTCAAATGCAGGTGAAGTTCTTAGGTTTTCTTGGAGTGTATCTCTGTTCATACCAACACAGCTGAGAACTCCATGTACTCAACAGACCGATCACAGAAACAGCAAAAAGCAGGGACAGCACAGAGAGCACCAAATTAAGACCCACCAGATCTTAAAACCTTCCTGACAATTCAGTCTATTAGTTTCTTTGCTTTTTTATATTTTTAAAAGACAAAGTGACAGGGTGGAAAAGGTACAAAATATTCTCCACAGATGGTTTAGAAAAATTGTAAATGGAACTCCAGAATGAGGCTTTTATGTCTGGGCCACTCTGATAAATCAGAGTAGTGCCAGTCCCACGTAAGGTAAATCACATGGTGCAGTTTTGATGTGGCAAATGCATTGATCCTTGCTGATAGTTGTTTTGCATCATTTATTTGAAATACACACCGAGCCAGGCTTGGAGGAAAATGCTCTTAACCTGAGAGAAACTTCTCAATTGACTTGAGTCGAGTTTTGTTGCAAAATGCAAATCCTGAACTTTCTTCCAGATTGTTTTTTAATTAACACCTTGCTCAGAGCTAATTCACAGCCTTTAAAACAAGCCAGGGAGACACTTTGATCTCTTCCCTTTCACACCAAACTTTTTTGGATGACAAGGAGAGCTTCCTCTGGTCCTCCTGTTTAAATACTTCTGGGCCATCTTAACCAACAGACGGGTTGTACCTGTCCCTGACTATGTGGGGGTGACACAGCATCTCCCCTGTCAAGCACAGTGTATAATTGTTCCATTTATCAGCTGCTCTGGCTCCACTGCAGTCCCAGTGATGTGCCTGTGCTGTTCAAAGGAGTTGAGTCATTCTGACATATCTGCTAACAAGGACTTGGAGTGTTTATTCATGTAGTCACGAATTTATTGTTATGATCCAGGCTTTTCTCAGCTGCCCTTAGTTCTCAGACTTAGTCCTGGATGTACTCCCACTGATCAAAAAGCCAGCATGGCAATCCAGCTAAAAACGCCCAGGATTATACTTGTGCTGGTTCTAACAGACCACTACCTGTAAAACTACTGCACCAAATCCAAACTTTACAATCTGTTCAAAACAGCACTTTTTTCTGGCAGTTTGTTTTCATGCTTTTACTCTTTAAAGTGTCATACACTTGACATTTTGTATGAATAATAATAATAATAATAAATCTTTCAGATAAACCAAAATAATATGATAGTTTTTTTTGTGTTTTCCTTTTTGTTTGTTTGTTATAGAAATGATATGTTGCAAGTTCACTTAAGGAGCTTAAAATCTTGGTTCTGTTCTTTGAGACACCAGATATCAGAACAATTGACATTTTCTACTGATTACACACAGGGTAATCCACAGAGAGAAAAATAAGACTAAAGAGATGGAAAACTGAAGGGATTGTTCCACTGGTGCTGCTGTTGTCTGAATGTTAATCAATAAAGCAATAAATAAGCTGCCAAGTTAGGCATATCTTAGCTGCGGATTTTGGTCATAATTCTCTAGAGCACGTTTAGGCAGAGAAAGAAGTTGATTTCTATTGAATTTGTATTCAAATTTAAGCCTTAGAAGCAAAATACAGATCTTCAGTTGGCACTGAAGGAATCCTTTCTTTCCACTTCAAGACCAGAATAAAAATGTCTTTCTGCTACAACATTCAGAAAGCCAAACTTCTCTAAGAGTTCTATAGAACAAGTCCTTCCATTTCTTTTCTCTGTGAATGACTTTGAACAAGATGAATGGAGAAAAGGCACAGAATCAACAGCCAGGATTTAAATACTTCAAAGAGAACCGAACTGGACTTCTAAATATAGTAAATAAGATATGTACATGTAGCCTTCACAGGTCTGCTATGAATATCTTCCACCCTTGCAGGATTAAAAGACTTGTTAGACAAGACTCGAGCTGACCTGCTAGTCCTTCAAGTAGGAGGTTTGGTAAGAGACATCCAGGGACCCCTAAAAACCAACATTCTCTGATTCTGTGCTACAAAATAAAACAAAAAATACTTTTACTTCTTTCATTATTCTATTTTCTTATTCTGTTTCATCAATATGGTTAGAAAAAAAGGAGAAAGAAAGAAAAACGTTATCATTTTCCAGAAGGAACATTTGTGAAAGCAATCAGTTGAGAAATAAAGGACAGTCTAAAGACTCATCCACGTAGAAAATTAATAAGAATTAAAAAATAAAGAATGGGGAAAACCTGTTCCCATCATAAACAAACAGAAAAGCCAAAAACTAGAAAGGCATTTAAGTTACTATAAGAGATAAGCTAAACATTGCATAATGAAAGAAAAAGTAAGGACAGTCTGTACCCTGTGAAGACACAGCACAGCCTCTGCTGAAATACAGCTCTGCATTGGAGCAGAAAACGAACTGTGATAATCCAAAAGCCAATTAATTACTTGGAATTAAAATTAAAGAAAAATTCTTTAGGAATTAGAGCAACCTGCTGCTTCAGTTGTTTCATCCTGAGCTGATTCATTAATAAATATCTGCTGGTTTTTGACATTCTTAAAACATGGAGGTTCATTGATCATACTGTGAAATGATCTAAAAATTCTTCCATGATCATCCAACACTATTTTTTAAACCTAAAATTACATCAGAGAGCAGAAATGTTTTCATCTCCTTTCTGCAACACGCTCTCCACATGGGTGGTTGCTCTCCAAGCTGTGTCTCCTCCAGCCTCTCTCTGTAGGACCAGAGCTTTGCCAGAGAAGTCACAGACATCACACTGTGTGTCTGTCTTAGTTTTCCCAAGGGAACCCTGGAGGGACCAGCCTGCTTTATTAAACTTTAAAGGGAGAATCACAGAGCCAGACCACAATTAATTCCCAGCTATGTTTTCTGAATTGTCATTGTGCCCAAGGGAGGGAACCTCACGTGGCAAAGCAAAGAGAGCTCACCTTTCAGAGCAAAGCAGCTGCCTCTCAGTTGAGCAAAATGCCATTTTTCATTGCTAACAGCTCCTGAAGGGTGCACTTACTGGGGTGCTTTGTTTAAGACCTTTGCAAAAAGGGTCTTCCCTTCCCCATGTAAGCCCAAACTCAACTGTCAGTGTGTGTGCACATCTCACAGGGATCATTTTCAGGGGACACATCTCTCAGGGGTTGAGCAAGAGAGCCCAGCAGTTCCCAGACTCTCAGTATTGGACCATCCACATCTTTCCTGGTTGAGCAGAACCACTGCTCTTCCTAAATGTGGTTCAAGACCACCTTGGGCTGCTGCCAGAACATAAACCTGCTACAAATCAGCTGGTTCCTGTGGAAACCACGCTCAGTGACACAGACATGGAGGGCACTGCCCCAACCAAAGAGGAACCGGGAACAGCCAACGTGGAAACCTCAAATTACCTTCCCCTGAAACAAAAGTGCTGTTTGCCCTCGGTCATAACTCTGGCTAAGAAGCAGCACATGCAGAGGAAGCACAGACTGAACACTTCATTAGTTTTTTACTAATTTGGGAGGCATGTTTTCAGAATTTTCAAAAGGCATAATTTTTAAGGCAGTGAACCGAGGCATGATCCCTTCAGAGGTCTCAGGTTATTTCTTAAAAGAGTGAGATATTGAAATTTATCAGTTATCTCTAAAGCCAAAATCTTTATTTGAAGACTATCCCTATTCTTCCAGGACAGTTTGGTCTCTACCCATTTTGAAGCTCCACAAGGAAGATTTTACAAGATGACCATCAGTGGTGCCATGAAAGAAACCAACTGGATGGTCAAAGAAACTTAGAAGATACTTGGATGCTCAAATCTTTTAAGAGCATGTGCACATTTCAGTCTTAAGTTTTTAGGAGGGATAAAGTGCTGAAATGGCTCACAGGAAAATATTCTGTTTGCCATCAATATTCAGTAAAAGAACCCCAGGATAAATGGAAATGGGCACAAAAGGGTTACAAAAAGCAATGCCAAAAATTATTTTCACATCCACATACTCATGTTTTTCTGTGCTCCAGAAGTTTTATAAATAACATAAAAGCTAGCTGGCATAGCAAGAGACCTAATTATAAGCAAGTTATAATTAAGTACCATCTCTAAATTATATAACATAATATCAATATAAGTGTATTCATTATGTAAATGGTTATTTTATTGCTCATTTAAAATACATAATGAAAATGCAGATAGTAGGTGGACAGCATGCTAAATAAGGGCACAAATGAAGGAAACGTATCTTGGCAGAGACAGAAGATGTAGGTGTGAAAGAACAAGAGCAACACTTAGTTGTCTCTTCAATCACAGACAGGAATATATGCTCCTGAGCTGCTCTCATGCATCATACCCCAGTCTGAAGGTTTCAGCCTTCAGAGACATTCACCATATTTGCTCTGACTTTCAGGAACTTCTTTCCTTTCTCTCTCTCAAGGGCATCAGTAGGAAGACACACACTCATCACAACTCTTGCTATTTCCCTACCACAATCTAGTCCAAAATAAACCCGAGAACTCCCCTCTGTGTGAGGCTGACCAGCACTCAGGATTGAACCAGACATATGAAGAGCTTAACTTGATCTCCTAAGGAGGCAAACACATCACTGTGTGCTTGAAAATGCATCCTGAGTACTGCCAATACCTGGAATGGGATTGATTCCAGTGTATAAAACCGGGCCAGAATTAAGGCTGTGCCGCACCTGGATATTAACTAGTCTTATTTACTTTAATGAGTAAGATGTAAGGGCTTTTTTTCTTCCTTCTAGACAGAAATGAGGTCATCCTCTTCAGGCATCACATTTGCAGCCTGAAAACCCTGATGTTATTTTCCAGGCAATTCTTCCTTAGGCAGTGTTTTATCCTGAAATACGCACAGACTTGGAATTGTACAAAAATCTGACTCAGTTTTGTCATTTCTGATGCTAACTTGTTTTTGTTGAAATGACTGCCACTTTCTTCTCCGAAACAGGACACGAACAAGTAAATAACTCCCTTTTATCCAGTCACCTGCCTAACCCAGGACCAAGATTCCCAGTGAAGCCATCCACAGAAATACCAGAACAAGCCTGACATGCTCCAGGTCTGTGCCTGCATAGAAGGTGGCAATTCATCTTCTGTTGAAAGGTATTTAATTTTGCTGTCTTGAAGCACACAAAATTTGATGTTTACTCAGAAAAATTCGGCTCATCTTTTCCAAGGCACAATCTGGAATCTGTCATCAAACCGAATAAAATTCCTCAGTGTCCTTTACAAGCGTGAGCTGCTGTTAAAGTGCTATGATTGGCTCAAAGAATACCCAATAAATAATAAATGAGGTTTCTGGACTCTAATTAGCTGCTCACAGCAGGCTAAATCTTTGAGACCACGTTTGCCCAACAGCCAAAACTCCGTTATAACTGGCTTTTTATTTACAGGGATGTGTTTTCCTCGTAGCACCTCCACCACAAAATTAAACAAAATCACCCGTTCATTAGCAACCACTAAATTCTGGGACAGAGGTGTTTGTGCTGCAGAAATCTGCCCAGAAGGATTAAAGCTATTGACTAAAGGGGGGGGGGGGGAACTGCAGCAACTTGCATCATGTATTATAGATCTCCTGAGAAGCCCCAGTGGTGTCGGAGGCAGAATTCCCTCCTCAGATCCTCAGGTAATGGCTGAGTTGGGCATTCTGAGCACGGAGACAGAGCAGGTTCCCCCAAAGTCAGGCTGACATCAAGGTGCAGTAACTGAATATCACCATTCAGCACAGTCCCAGGAGGAGGAATTTGCACTGAATTTCTAACCCTTTAATCCACATGTGCGAATTTAAAGGGAGGGTGATGGAAAAAAGCAAGAGTAATATTTGATTCTGGAATTTTAAGGGTAGAAATAAGCCTATGTCTGAGGGTCTGGAGGTGACATTTCAGCCAAAGAAAGGAAATTCAGTCCCTGGTTATCAAGTTTAAGCTCCCAGTTTCAAGACTGTGGAGTCAGGTCATTTTATACCTCAATATAAAACAACTGTTGTACAAGTACAAGCAGCATTATGTTGTCTTTAACCTCCATCATCTAAAGTCACATTAACGTGCTAAAATCAGCTGCAAATAGTGAGAGAGAAAAAAAAATTAACAGATCACAGATTTTTATCAGTGAAAATAAAAACGTCTCTGCAGTCATGTGTAGATGAGTCTGTGTAGAAACATTGCTAATGAAACTTGCTGTGCCTAATCCTTTTTTTTGCACCATTTGCCATAATTTATTGAGTGAGAAGTGGGAAATCCTCCAAATTCACTCAGAAGGATGTTTCTTGGTTTACTGGGTGAATTCTGAACTGATGGTGCTTCAGGGAGGAAGCAAAAAGCCGAAAATTCTACAGCTCACAGAGTGAACAGGCAAAATATTTACCCCTCTACAGCTGCCTGGAGATTAAAGTGATGACTTAAAGCAGCACCATCTGAAGATTTGGTTCTGTACTTTTCCAAAAGGTTCAGGTTTATTTTCCTTTCCATTTGCCTGGGAAAATACTGGCAGAAGCAGCCTTGTGGCACCTTTTATTCTTTTCAGATGTGGCTCAAGATGCATCATAATTACTTGTTTGATGTTTTTTGGAGATAAAAACTGTAGATCCCAAATCCTAGTGCTAAGTTACCTCGGAAAATACAGCTGATTTCTACTATGATTATTTTTTCACTTTTTTTCTCAGGATTTTTTTTCTCCTGGCATTTCACAGCAGGGACTTTGGTGTGACTGTCGGCTAGAAAATTATCATTTAACTAAGGTTGCTCTTCCCTTCTCTGCAGCTCCTCTCATTAGTGAGAAGAAAAGGAGGAAAACAGAGGAAACTAAACTGATTTTTCTGAGTATTTCTCCACATAGCCAAGGTTCAGTCATAAGAAAATACAGCCAAGTCAGTCACTTCATGCACTGCTGAGAGCAATGACATTGTTTACAGAGCTTGTGAAATGCCTCCAGTGCTCCAAATTTTAAATGAGGATACAAAAACATTATTAAACACAGTGGTTTAAGTGGTTAAAATTGGTCCTTGCCTGGCAGAGTCCACTCTTATCCCTCTTTTTTGACATCTCCCCACTGAAAAGGTGGGGATGAGATGCTGCTCTGACAAGACCTTTTCTCAGAAGCTGCTGAGCCACCACTTTGTCCCCAGGCCTTCAGATCTGCTTTTCTATAGAACTGGAGGGAAAAAAAAGGATGGAAAAGAGAAGGAAAGGAGTTTCACCAGGGACCCTTCCATCTTTAGAAATATGAATTATTCCTTTTACTTTCAGCCCTAAAGGTCTGGGCTTAAGGAGACCTACAGGGAAGAGAGCTCACACCAAGCAAGGAGAAGAGGCTGCCTTATTTCCCTCATGGAAGGGAGGGTGCTTTCCAAGAGGGAGGAGAAAAGCTGGATGAAGGAGGGAATGCTTGGCTAAGAGAACACTCTTGACTGGGAATTTAATAGGAATTGCAGGGATTCAAGTACCTTATGCCAACAGAGCAGGCTGTACCAATGCTGGCATGTCCCATAAGTCATAGGTGCTTCAGATGAGAAGCTTCATTAATTATATTCCAAAATATCATAAGAAGAAAAACATCTTAACAATGGGTGACTTTTGTATTTCAACAGATGCACACAGGTAAAAAGCTGGGACAAAGGGATCCACACTGGAGATAAGGAATCCTGTGTATCCTTGGGCATTGTCAACCCTTCACGTTCCCAGAACTTTAGAAATGCCCCTTTCCCTCTCTTTTGGGTGGGTGTTTATCCCAGCTCCAACAGTTAATAGTAAAGCTCTAAAACTGTTCACCTCTTGAGCTCAGCTATGTAAAACACAACAGGTGTACTCCAATAACTCATTCCATGTAATCAATCTAGTACCACCATAATTAGCAAGGTAATATATGCATAAACAAAAAGGTAATCAACATATTAGAATAAATATTAAGACAAATCCCAATAGGAGCCAGGTTTTAAAACACTAAGCATATATTCATTTTGCATTATTAAAAAACCTAACCCTCTGAACACATGAAGCAAATGGAACGTGTGAAATCCTGGGTGCCAAACCCGAGCTTCTGCTGCAGAATTATGGCCTAAATATCTCTGTAAAAATATTGTTTCACGAGGACGATACCCTGGTGCCCAGGTTTTGGAAATAAGGCTGAGTTTGTCATCCTGTTACCCCTGATCTGAGTTCCTCCTGCCAGTGCAGTTTGGTTTCAGTGTTTGCACAGTGATGCTCTGCAGAGCAAGCCCAACACGTGTCAGCCTCCAAACACGTGTGTACAGCTTATTTTATGCAGGACTTCTTCACTGGAAATAGCTTGTTAGCTTTAGGAGGAATTTGCACAGTGGAGTGTGCACATCTGTTTCTACAGACCTTTGTTATTGCAGCAAGTTCTGGTAGCACCCAAAATTTTACAGCTCTTATGGAGTGCATGTTGCCTAGATCCAAATATCCAGTGTCACTAATCTTTCTCTTGCCTCAAGTATTTGTAGTGTTGATGTTTTTATTGCTAAAACCAAAGACCAAAAGCACCTTTTTGACATAAAATTTAGCAGCTCAACAATGGTTCCCTGCTCAGCTTTACCTAGGCTGGATAAATTATTTAATTTTTATTAAGTAACCAGTTTTCTCTTTTATAGTTTTCCAGCTATAAATGGAGACCACACACTCTTCACAGCTCCCAACAGTGTCCCAACAGACAACATTAACACTTCACCCCTTTAGCTCTAGCCAAGTGAGAGGCAACTCTTCTACAGGATATAAGGATTCTCCTCTCTTTTTATAGATACTGGACTTATCCACATAAAAACTGTTGGAGAGCCCTTTTTTTTTTTTTGCCTTGATATTTTTAAACAAGGTACTTCTGATGCCCAAGGAATTCACAGGAAAGAGGACCTGTTCCTACTCGTTCCTGCCTGTTCTTCCTGGTGTTTTCCAAGCACTGACGGTAAACTGCACTCCAGCATCCCAGTTTTGCAGGGCCAGCTGTGTCATGCCCAGTTTAACATCAGACAGATAAGTGTTATCAAATGAGCCCCTAAATGTAAGAGAATTATCGTGGGGAAATGTAATAGTGAAGCAAATTATCTCTACAGGATCACATGATGTGGAAACAAGCTTTCTCCACTTTATAATACCTTCAGGCACAGAGTTTACCTCTGCAATTTTGAAAAACCTTCCTGAATGATGCTGCATATTCTTGAACTAAATGTATCTTAATTGGGAGGCTTTTGTTTCGTTCATTTGTTGGTTGTTTGTTTTTCTAAACTAATAAACAGAGTCAGATAATGCTGTGGGTTGTAACTGGGAAAGAAACGCAGTCACACACAAGTAGGAAGGTGTATTTCTGTGGGTATATTTAGGCCCCCACAGGTCTTTAGGGTACAGGTTCCCAAAGCCACTGTGAGATGTACCAGGGGAGAAGGAAGATACGACCTTCAGCTTATCTTTCACCCAGTGCTCCCAGAGAACTAACGGGCTCAGGGCTTGCCAGAACATTAACAAATGCAGTGTATCATGGGATGAGATGGGGCAAGGAATTGCCTTATTAACAGCTACTGAATCTTAGGTGTTTGTACATGAACTGTGGGAGCCCAGTTTTGTTGTAAATCCAAACATTAATCCTGGCTCCAGCGCTGACTTGGCACAGTCAAGACATTTCATTGTCCACTGTTTCTGTTTGTAGGATTCTCGTGCTCACCTTGGGCACTTTTCCTTCCCTCTTGCTGTACAGCATCCTACCCATTGGCCCATTCCCCCCAGAAGAAGTAGAAGGAATTGCATTTTCCCCTGAAAGAAACATCTTTCAGGGTATTTTTCAGCTACTTTTTTTCTCAAAGCTGCCATAACTCTTCATTTTTCTCTCCTCTTCGTCTCAGCTCCACGACAACAGAACGTCAGCTAATCAGGATGACTTTTGTTTGAACTTAGCAATTCCCTAAATGGGGTGTAGTTATTAGCTGAGATTAGATCTACACAAATACCAAGGTGTTTGAACTGTTCTGTCATTTACAACTTCAATCCTTGGTGTCTTGCTGGGTTACTCCAATTTCAGTTTGAAAGTACAAACTGTATTGAGTCCCACTCCTGTAATTTACACACACATCCTTCCAATCTCACAAAGCACACCATTATTTTAGTATTTAATCCAGAAATCTGCTAATTTAGTGTTAAGAAGTTTATACTATTATTTAATGTGTTCACTGACAGTTTTCTTTGTATTTATCTTTTGATTATCCCACTATTATTTTTAGATATTGCCTACTACCTATGTAGTTTTTATTGCATCCCCAGTAACACCCATATGCTAAACTCCTATTTCTCTCTGAAAGATCATGAACTGTAATAATTTTTCTATTCACTTCCTTCTCCTTTAACAGAGGTCTCTGCTCTGACCCTGTTGAAAAACATGCTTTATGGCCTCTAATAAGTCTCAAATAAAGTGAGGGGATAACAGAGTGTCTCAGGATCAAATGCCCAGTGGAGCCCACTTTGCCTGTTGCTGAATTACCCTTGGATGGAGCCTCAGCAGCAGAGCAGGCCAGCAGGACAGATGAAGAGATACCTTTTTTCCCCATTTATTTAAGCATCACCTGATCCCTCTGAAGCACAGCTCCAAGACAACTTGGATGTAAAGCCATGTAGGCATTTTTTTACCCCCTAATTCAGGGATCATGGTTCTCCTTCCAGCCTAATTATGTTCATATAAACTACAATTAGCTTTTCTTGTTTACCAATTAGCCTGGAGGATTTGCTGAATAGGTTTTGATGCTCAGCCACGAGGTACTTGCAGAAAGTGCAAATTATGAGCTAAGAATTCATTTGTAATACAGTGGGATCTAAATAAAGAATGAATACTTAGTAATTTATTCATGTGGTAACATCAACTACACAAAGCAATTCTTGTAAAAATCAATGCAGTCTTATTTCCTGGCAGTGACACGTGGATTAAAAAACCAAACCCAAACATACAGAGTACATTTATAAGTAATCTTTTTCCTCTTTTTAATTCAGACAACTCATATTATCTCATATAGACTGTTTTGTGTGATATTTCTTGTTCCAAAGTTCATTAGTGCAGTACTTTTTTCAACTGGTTCCATTGTTATTATCTATATGTAAAGAACATGACTTGACTCTAATGAAAAACTCTTCCTACAAGCCCCCTCGAGGCAGTGAGATTCTGATGGAAGAAAAACCTTATTGCATCACATTTAAGGAACAATCTCATGATTTTGTAGCATACAGCAATCAACGGCTGGTTTTGACTGAATTTGATTAAATATTGAAGCTGAGGCATTTAATCAATCCTGATAAGCATTTATGGGAGGCACACTGAAGCTCAGGCATTTAATCAATCCTGATGGCCATTTATGGCAGGACTATGGACCACAAAGCAATAAAGACTATGGCTATTATACAAAAACTATACCACAAAAAGAGAAGAGGGGAAAATATCTTCCACTCTCTCAGGAGATGGGCCCTGTTAATGTTCTTTGGATTCTCCAAGGAGATGATCAGTGTATTCCAGACTTCACTGAGATTGAAAGCCTGTCCTTGACATCCAGGCACTCTGGATGTGGATAATGTGATGGTGGGAATAATCTCCACAGTACCCAATTTAGCCATTTTGGAAGTCAAACCCTAGAGAGAGACAGAGAGGTTGGAGCTACCAAGGGAGAGCAGTGAGAGGATGGAAGGTGATCTCTTCCAAAGAACTAACAAGATCCTTTGAGATCCTGTGGCCAGCAGAGCCAGGTATTCCTGCAGCACTGTCCGACCACTCAGTCAGGAACTGATCCCCAAGGGACCTGACTCTTCCCTGCCTGGCAGAGATTTACATCTGCCAGGATGTGACTGGAAAAAACAATTAAAATTCCGTGTCTGCTGCACAGCTTTTTACACCTGCTTCACACACACCCCTCAAAAAAACCCCAAACCCAGAGAAAATTATTCCTCCTTCCCACCAAAATCGTTCCTTGAGAGAACAACATTCACTGCATTCTGGAATTTTAATCCTATTGAGAGCATATGTGAGTTTTTATCAAGTGTTTCCTTACAAGTAAAAGCTTTCCAGCTGCTCCTGCAGAGTGAAAGATCCGGTCAATAAGTTTCACAAAGCTTTTGGTGCATGAAGCAAAATCAAAAAGCCATTCAAATCAAATAAACTTATATTCAAACCTCAATATCGTGGGCAGCTCTGACCTCCAAAATATTGAGCCCCTTTATTTTTTGTAACCTGTATTGTAAAAAACCCACAACTGCTATTTGATGAAGGCACTCTTGATATTCATGCAACTCTTTCCATAAAACTTTGGTCAAGGGTGGACACATCTTCAGGGACATAATTATTATTGTTAAACAACTAAGAATACTTTTGGGTCACATAGTCTTATTGAGGAAGCAGAAAACCAAATGTTTTCTCAAAGAAACAGGCCGAGCCATATCCTAATTAAATGAGGTTTAAGAGATTGTCCTCAGATAATTGTTCATTACAAGGACTCCCTGACCTTCCTAAAGCAGCAGTCCTGCTTCTTGTTAGGTTAAATATCTGTTTACCTGCCTTGATTGTTAAATTTGCATCCTAAGAACATTCCCTGCCTCCATGTGAGTGCATTAATGAGAAATGTGCCCAATCAATGCCTGCTACACCTTCCCTTTCCCTGACCCTCTCCCAGGCCTTTCTGCTGCTGACAGAAACTTCCATGGAAAAGCATTCCAACAAAATGCAAAGCAGTGACAGCAACTGATTCACAGCTTTCCAACACCATGACTGTCATAATGACAGTGTTTAACCACTATTACTTTACCTGTTAAACACACACAATAATTCAGTTTTCTGCTATGAATGTTCTTCCCATGTATAATTTCAGCCCTCTGTGTGCAACAGGGACGGAATAAAATTAAGTCACACATGAGTGAGTTTCACCAGGCACAGTTCCAAGAGCTGTTAATTTAAAGCCATTCACAGTATATTTAAATTTTACAGGCAGTGTTATCAGTGGTGTCACTGTAACACATTTATATTGCTTTTCTATTACTTTTGAGTTTTGCATTCTCCTATACAAGGCAGGGCGGATTCTATTAATAAATGAGAAGACTGTGAAGTGCTTCACCTTCTCAGGGAGTGGCAGTTACTCCACTCAGCTCCTCCTTCCCACAGTTCTCCACTTGGGCAGTTCAGTGACCCAACAGGTGACATTAATATTTGGGTCCTCAAATTTAATGTCAGAGAATTTGCATACACTTCCCTTCCCTCTCTCTGAGAAGTTGAAATCATACAATCATCATTTAAGAAATATTAGGAACTGGAAGACAAGCAGTTACATACAGTTGTTGGGTTTATTTGTTGGTTTTTTTTTAACTGATGGGTAAATCCAAAGTACAACTGTATAAACCAAATCAATGTATAACAACAAGTATCAAAAGCAGGACCTACAGCTCAGCAACTGTAACCTGCTGTATCCACCAGTCATTGAGACCGATAAGAAGTCCTTCAGAATTAATTTAGCTTTTACTCAGAATGCTGCTGACACTGCAGGAGATCTGGCCAGGTCAATAGGACTTTTCAGTGCATAATCACATGAGCCTGCAAAACTACCTGAGGTTTCCCAGGTATCACAGACATTAAAGGCAGATGTGGGGGAAAAGCACTTCTCTTTTCATGAAGGTAATCTGGATTTTCTGTCTTTTCTATAGACCTGATGACAGATATTTTGCCAACCAGCAATCAAAAATAAAATCATTAAATTATTAGAGGACAAAGTCACCAACCTGAAGGTTGGTTTGAAAGTTCTGCTTTTGAGATAAATGACATAAAGCAGGCTATTGGGTATTCTAGCACAGAGTAGGGTGTTCTGAACAATCTCATTTTCCTTCTCAAAGGGAATAAAAATGTCAAGGGCCTCACATTTGGAGGGGAAAAATGGCCACTGCAAAGTATTGAGAAAAGCTCTGTCATACCATCTCCCTTGAGGGAGAATTCATGTAGCATACACACAACTGGGAACAGACACAAATACGGAAACCACCTGAATTTCATGGCACCATCACAGTGATTCAGGCTTCTTTAATGAAAGAATGGCAGATGATGAAGTAATAATGGAAGAGAGTGTAAGAAACTACAAACCTGACAGTGGGTAGGACGTGATTGAACATGATCTCCTTGTACCATCCTCTTACAAAGGTGGCATGTTTTAAAGTGACAGAAATAAAGTCACTGCATCTAGGAAAGTTCCTGAATCTTTGACAGTTACTCACATAATACTGTGCAATTGCAGGAGAAAATTAGAAGAAATTTATAAGCATTACTCTATTAATGCACAATCTGTACATCACCCGGAATATCTGGCAAGCCCTTATGACTTATTTGAAGGGAATTCTAATGATATAATCATTCCAGCAAAAGAAATATCATGACACTAAGGATAATAATAATAATAATTCTTATTACCAAAAGAAAAAAAAAAAAAAAGGAATAAAAAAAGCTGCTTTAATTCCATAGGGAAATAAAAAAAAAAAAACAAAAAAAACCCAGCTGAGATACATGGAAATAATTCCTGGGGAAGTGACAGGTGTTTCAAAACTACGCAACAAAAAACGTCAGTAGGAGACTACATAACTTCAGGGCAAGGATCTGCAAGTGAAGGCAGATCAGCAGTAATTTATGCACATGGCAATTAAAAACAAAGCAGAAAAGTAGTCTGAAATGTGAAGCCTCTGCACAAACACCCCGTAAGCTCTACCTTCTTGAAGCACAAAGGAAAAGTGATCAAAGGATTTCTGCGGGATAAAACCGACTACAACTGTTCAGTTTAGGAGAACTGCAACGTAAGAGGAGAGAGATCAGGCAGGAGGAAGGGAGAGCAACTACACACAGAGTGATAACTACAGAAAAGCTCAGACTACTGGGTTCTGTTGCTGTTGAAAAACATCACTATTTGTCTTAGAACCTGTCCTGGAAACCTCCACTTGTCTGAACCCCCCCTCACAGCGTGGTTAATTGGCTGCAGAATCCCTGTGGAGGTGGGAAATAACAGGTCCAGAGCTCTGGGGTCCCTGCCAGCTCCCAGCCCTCACCTGCAAGCCGTGTCCTGGCTGGACACCCCTTTGCCAGAGCAGGCTCGGTGTGCAGAGCAGCATCCTCTGCAGAGGGCAAACCCTGCTCCCCTGCACCCTCTTTTTGAGGCTTCTTTGTTGAATTTTTTGGTTGCTTGGTTGGTTTTGTGGGTTTTCTCTCAGTCAGCCAAAACTCTGTGCTGGGTGTGAGACATGAATACATTTTGCAGCAGAATCCTGGTTTTGCCTTGTCAGTCCCTATTTCACATTATCAAGAGCCATTTTCATGAAACTATTTACCCTACAGACACTTTGCCAATTTATTACTATTCTCTTTCTCTATTTATCTGCTGGAAATGCACACTCTTTGCACTGAACAGCAAGTTAAAAAACCACAAGTTTCTTTAATAAAAAAAAAAAAGCATCAAGAATTACTAATAATGTTTCTACAAGAGATGCAAGCCTTTTATTTTACTTCCCTGCAGCTGAATATCCCACAGATTTAAACTTCCTACATGCCAAATATCCCCATGTCTCTTTGGAATCAGTGGTAGGAAACTCAGTGTAACATGTACAAAGGAGACAAATAACAAAGTCACAGATGGTGTCCCCCAACTGTGGGATTTGTTTGTTTGCTTTAACAAATGATGCTGGGCTTTCTAGAAATGCATTTATTTTCCAATTCTCCTGTATTGTTCTCTGATACTGAAATGTTTTAAAACTCCAGAATATCAGAACAATTATTACTTCAGCAATTATTTCATAAGTACTTAAAAAATGTTAATATCCAGTCAAGTATGTTCATAATGTGCTAAGTTTGCCTATAATTTAGGAATTATAGAACTAAAATACCCAAATCAATATCCAGAAAGTATCACATCTTTGAACCAAATTAACTTATGTAGGAGCAGTTAATCCTCAGTGTCAAGCCCTGCTGCCTTTTTATTTTTCGCCCCTTAAGTAATTTAAAAGATAATTTCCCTGAGGATTTAAAAGCCCTGAGATCCACCATGTGGAGCAGCACCAGCTCTGCCTGGGAAGAAGGACACACTTCACATGTCTTTAAAATAAATTGCCAGAGGATGTAATGTAACCTTCCTGGGTACTTTCATCAGAGCACGACCTATTTATTATCAAGAAAATGTCAGATTCACATGCAAATTCTGGAAGCAAAATCTTACAGATTGAACCAGGAAAATGATACTTATAAACCACAAAGAAATAGCAGCAAAACACCTTGAAGGGAACTAGGGTGATGAATCTGTAATTAAAGCAGGGAGTGCACACAGAGGTGAGTTCTGTATGTGCATATTAAGATGGTAACACGTTCACCAAGTGAGCCCAGAGCAGTGGAATGGATTCACTGAAAAACATGTGTTCTTGTGCTTTGTCCTTTGATTTCCCTGCACTCTGCTGAGCAGCCAACCCTCTTCACCCCCACATCCCCAGACTGGGAATCTCCTACGTTTATTTTAAAAGCTGTGGCTTCCCAAACAGACTTGAGCCAAAATCGAGTGACTGGTCTGGACTGTAAATGCTTGATGAGCTTGGCTGAGTTTCTGGATCCTGGACAACCCATACCAGACAACTGGCTTATACCAGGGGATAGAAAGAGCCTGCTCCAGGTGGGAGAGTCATATCCACCAAAGCAGCTTTCTCACCATGAGCAGAGTCAAGGAAAACAGTATAGAACATGGCTTTCAGATCTAAATATCACACCTCTGAGCTGGGTTTGCTCCAAAACCGAAAAAACCCAATGACTTAAATTCAATAAAAAAGGTGGAACAAATGACACTAACCATATATATTTACACCCAAGATAAATCTCAGAAACTTGCAATGTTCTCAATTTTATAGTGCTGGAGAAGGCACTTTTGACAGAGTACTTAAGTATTTAGGTATTTATAACCCTGCTTTGAGGGAGAAAAAAACAAACCAAAACAAACCAAAACACACAACCTTTCTGGAGTTACAGAGGAAAGACAAGTATTTATGAAGAGGAATTATTTTAAATTCAATGTGCTAAATAATTTAGCACAGTATGTTATTTAGCAGAACCTTCAGTTCCCAAAGAAAAAGACCAACACCTAATCAAAGTTGCCCACCTGGAAAATTGTGGTACTTGTTCAATGTTATCAGAGTAGGCTCATTTACTACAGTGGCATTGTACAAAAATAGTCTTGTGTATAAAACATTATCCTGATTATAGGATTACTCCTGTTAGCAGCCATTCATTTTAAAGCATCACTACCCTTCTTAAGGCAAGACAGAGTGGTGTGTTATTGCACAGTCCTGGTGGTGAACACTGCGCCCTAATCACGGAGCTCCTTGGGATAATCACGGCTCAAATGCCAGGGTAGTTGACTAAGCTCCATCTCTTAATACCTGGAATACAAAGGCATTATATAGGAGGCAAATCTCAAGAAGATTTCAGTTTCCAGCTGTTAACTGGCCTCCCAGTGCCCTGTCCCTGCAGGGCACCACTGCATCTGCACAGAGCCATCAGCTCTTCCCTGGGACCCCCGGCTCTGCCTTTTCCCCGAGGGAAGGGCTGGCAGCAGCTCAGGGTCTGTCCATCCACCGGCCAGCAAATCACAGCAAAATCTAGCAGAGCACAGAGGAAAGCAGCAGCTGAGTGCCTGGGCAGAGGGGTGTTGAGGCAGACTGTGATAAAGGGAAACAAAGGGGTTTAATAACTCTGAGATCCCTGTAGAGTCATTAGCCAGCAATAACCACCAAAAAAGACAGTGTCCTTTGCCTACTCAGCCCTGCCTGAGCAAACAAGGCAGCAATCACCCAGAGTCTGACACTGTACAAATTAAATGACCCATTTGTGCCTGCACAGGAATGAAAACCCACTGCTCCTCACACTAACATGCAATCACCTCCATCACTTACACTCCTTCCCCAAGGAAGGAGTGAGACAGGAGTCCTTTGGGTGTCAGTGCATTCACAGATGCCCATCTCTCTATTTAATGGCTGTGAAATAACTGAAGGAACAAGAATTAATTTAGGGAGTGAGCACTGTTAGGCAATCAGACAAGGCTCTTGAAACCTGACATCCAACCTACTTAGCCAAACATAGTAAAGAGAGAATTCACATCTCTTAGTTGGACAGAAGTAGTGATATAGGGCAGATTAAACACAGTTCTATTTTAGAATGAACAGAATACCAATAGCATGAAAAGCAAACAGAAAATGAAAATTAATAATAGCACAGTTTGCTCTCCCATATGCTTTTCTATCTCACTATTTCACATAGCACTATAAATGATACCACATTGCTTGCTTACAAGTAATGAGCCATTGAGTAGGATCCTAGCAGATACCTAACAAGATGCACTTCTCTAATTGACTTCATTGTTGGAGTGATTAACGAGATCCAACTTCCCTTCTTGATGTGAAATGTGCCCAAGTTGTTCCAAGCGTTGTATAAAGGTTTTCTCCATGAATGCTCGTGTGCAGTGAGAACAAATTTGGAAGATGAAATTCATGGTCTGTTTTAGAAGAGGGAGCGTGTGCATAAATGTCCTTGTGGATCTCAAGGTGAAGGAAGTTTTCAGCTTTTTTTATGACACATTTTTGTCATTGTTACCATCAGTGATGGCTGGAGCTGACATTCTTGTTAATAAGTTTTCAAAATAATTCTCAAGAAACCTAGAGTAGAGAGAACAAGTCAAGCAGGTTGGTATCCACATGGTCTCACTGGACAAATCTCTTGGAATTGCCAAATTTTGATGACACAACAAACGTCTGTCCATGTTTTCCAAACCTTAACACAGACTGATGCTGATCCCTCACGTGGGAAAATCAAGAGAAAACTCGAGTCTGCAGCAAGGAAACAGGGAGACACCAGAATAAACCAGACCCTGGTGAGCCAGAGGCATGAGCAGAGCTGAGGGAACAGGCACAGAAATGAGCAGAGCCGGGATTTCAGCACAAACAGCCGACCACAGGTGGGAACTCCCCAGCAGCCACGGTAGGTTGAGTGGCAGCACAAACATTCATTCCTTGCTTTTCCAAAAGCATTTTTATCAGCTCCCAAAGGTAGGGAGGTCTAAAACTGGGATTCTGGTTATGGTGGCAGAGCCCCAAGAGCAGTTGCTGAATTATTGGCCCTACACTTGAGAGTGATGCTGGCATGGTAAGAATGGATACAAATGTAGATCCTGTTTCAGGGAATTCGTAATTTATGACAGGATGCAGTAGTTTGATACCAGATAAACAGGTCAGGGGATGGACAAGTATGAATGTGGTTCTCTGAATTCATGGGCTTGGTAATTAGTGCAGTTTCAATTACCCACCAGAATCGGGTGGGGGGGTGTAGAGAGTACAACTTTACTCCAGTCTTTCCATTCTGGAGTTTACCAAGGTATGCTGCTCTTCCAGTTTTGAGTTTTAAACTGGATTTCTCTTTCCTTTCACATCCAATTTGGAACATAATTTTTCACTGTCATTCTGAGATGTGGCAGCAATCAAGTGGAAAAAGCAGCCAGTAGCCACAGTAAATCATGACCAAGGAGTAATTAACTTGTCTGTAATTAAACATGGTATCTGTTAAAAAACTGTGGCATCTTATAACTAAAGAGTGGAAAAATTCACATCTAGCATAATTATTGATGATCACTTCAAGTGGAATTTATTATGAAGGCATCTACAGCAAGAAGGCAGATCATCCCATGCTCTGAACATCCTCAATCTAAATAAATAATTTCCTCACCCAGACCATTGTGTCAGGATTTGAAAATCAGAGTCCCATTACGAGTCCACCTTTGGTTGATTTCTGTCACACATTAACACCAACCACTCTAATATCAAATGTTATCTTCACATTACAAAACTGAGCAGCATCCAGAGCAAAAGAGAATCACCTCAAGTGTTCCTGGGCTTGTGCTTTGTTTGAGGCAAAAGAAGAGCCTGATTTAAGTGGCACTGCCTACATACTGTGCTGATTTAGTACTAACACGAGCAACTGTGCTTTTAGTCACACAGGCACCCATGAATGTCTAAACCCTGCCAAGCAAGCACAGGCAGATAAGGACACAGGTGGTTTAATATCTGTGGGTGCTGACAGGACCTGTCAGCACAAATACAATGCACAGGGACTGTCAAAATGCAAAGAGTGGGAAAAGTCCTCAAGAACAGCTTATTACCATTGCTGACCTCCATGAGAGCACTGCTGTGCCAAGAGCTTCTGACACACTGAAATGCAGAGATATAATTGGCTCTGTATAAGCTGAGCTTAGGGCTGCAAAGAGGAAAAAAAGTTGTTTAGATGCTAATTAATCCTAGAACTGTACAAGGAGGGGTGAATTGTGGCATTAAATTGCCACACAGTCGTTTTTTTTGAGCTCCACACTCAATTTTAAAAAAAATAAAAGTAAAAGGAATCGAGTACACATTGGATTATTAGAAACAATTTCTCCTTTTCATAATGAAAAAATAAATATCTTACTGCCCTGCTGTTCCAGGCCTGTGGGGTTTTGTGATGACTCCTCTTGGGCTCACAGTGAAAACACCCTATAAAGCTTTTAAGCTATAACACAAGCTGAAAGCAACCTCCCAGGAAGACCTAATAGAGTATATTGTTGGCCCTAATTCTAGATTTGAATAGAGATGCATTTGGATTTCTGCATTTAGACACCTTGCAAATAGAGGCAATACCTGGAAAATACATTCCTCTGCTGCTCTGGGAATATTTTGACTGTTGCTCCCCGGGCACAGACATGGCACCTCTCCTCCTGCTCACAGGGAAGTTAATAATGTATTGAATGGTGATAGAAGAAATGAATTGTTGGGTATTTCTGTGGTTTCTGATTGTTCTGCAAAGCCTTTTGTTCTAATATTTATAAGGTGCCACGGTAAAATGTGTTTTACAGGGAAGCATTTAAAAGAAATCAGTCTTTTGTGAGTAAACTGTCATCTCAGGCATTACTTCAAAATATAAATAATCTGGTCATTTTAGGCTCCCAGTAATTAAGCTAATTGCATGTTGTTTAAAAAGAGGCAAAGCCAAAAGCCTCTCTGAGGGTTGGGTGGGGCACTGAGCAACCTGGTTTAGTGGGAGGTGTCCCTGCCCATGGCAGGGGGGGTTGGAATAACATGAGCTTGAAGTTCCCTTCCAACCCAAACCATTCTATGAAAGGGTGGTTCTATCTCTCTTCACCTTCTTTTATTGTTTTTTTTTAGTAAATATTTATATATGGTGGTGCATTTTGGCAGGGAAGCACTTTAGCACTGTGATTAAAAAGATGGAATTTTCTGCATGTTGAGCAAAGAGCTTAATGCCTTGATTTTAGAAATATGCATCTAGTTAAATCCAGGCTTATGGGTCTTCCTCCTACTGATGGATTTAAGCATGTGCTTAAGTGCTTTTCTGAAGCAGAGCTTAACAGATGGAAAACCTTTTGAAACAAGAAGACTAAAAATCAAAAAGCCTCAAAAGATGGCTATTTAAATCTCCACAGAATCCTATTTGCTCAAATATTTACCAGATTCCTTTTCTGTCAACAGCAAAAAATATCATTATTTCAACAACCGTAGAGAACAGGTTAAACAGATAACGGAGAGGACCAGGGAAAATCAATTATATATATTCAAAGAGCTTGAAAATCCTTTTTTCCCCTCACTACCTGACCTTAGATGCTGCTACTAGGTTCTCTCAGACTGGAGGCCTGTTATATGTCTCCACATGTCTCAGTACCTATTATAGATACCTATTCATATCATGGCAATTAGTTCAAGCTGATCTATGAGAAGAGGAGACAGAGAACACAAGAGAAAAATCAGCTGTTATTTAAAAACCAAAAAGCATGTTGCCAAAGGGTATGAAAAGACCAAACACTTCACAAAGCTTCTATGGCAACTTAACTTATCTGAGTGAATGATACAGCAATTTAGAATAAAGCTGGAAAGAATGTGATGTGTGGAATTAATGAAGTGTATGACAGGGAGGGAATGTGAGGTAAAAACCTCAACTGCTGATGCATTTGCAAAGTTAGAAATACACAAAACAAGTATTTCATTAATCCAGATATCATTAAGAGCAGGGGAGGGAAAGCTGTTTGGACAGATTTATAGTAACTATTGTCCTTTATTTCAGTAAGCAAATAAAAACATACAGAATGGGAGTGTCACCTGAGTGTGATCTACGAGGCTGAGAGAAAAAATGTGTTATTACTGATATAACTAATCACTCTGCTCAAGAAAAGATAGATCTGGAAGGAGAACAAGAGCACTGAGGAGTAGGAGAATGAAGGGTTTTGGCAGAGCTGAGCAGCAGAGATTGCCACAGTAAATGCTCACTGCAGACAAAGAACATTTCAGCAGGAATAAAGCTGGAGATAGATTTTAATGATAATGTCCCAGCTCTCCATTCCCTCTAACTCCCAAACATCTGCTGATATCTATTATGGTATTTACATTTATCAGAGTCTTGGCCTTGTTATGGGTCCTACCAGAATGTAACTCTGGAAATTACTGTATTGCAGCTGAAAATCTGCTGGTAAGTACACACTGATACCAAATTCCTCTGATATGCTTGAAGTCCAGCATATGCTGAAAACTCTTTTGCTGGAGCAATGTCAGAAATCCGTGATTTTCCAGGATAAATAAATAAATAACTGGAGGACAAAGCAGCTAAAGTGTAAAAGATAAAAACCAATCCTTACCAAGGATTGGAGCTGTGTCACTGAGGTCCAGGGCTCCCTGATTATCACTCCTGTCAATATGGTGGAGTTTTAATCAAGTCCCACTCCAAGGGCACAGCAGCCCTGTGCTCACAGCCAGACAAATCCTATCTACCCACAGCAAAGCATTCCCAAAAAACAGACACACTATGGCCTAAATCTGAGGAGCTTTCTGATTTCTGTGTATTAGGAGAAGATAATCCTGCTAATTCTAGAAAGATTTATTGTGTTAATGGTGTCCACAGCTCACATCCAGTCATTTTAAAATTAATGGTGACATTTATATGTGTTTTCGTAGGACTAGTACCTGACTCAGAGAAAATATATCCCAAGAAGGATGCAAGATTTCATCCACATGTTTCATTTGATATTTTCAATTTTTGGAGATTTGTACAATGGTTAAATAATTAACATATTTAACCAGAAAAATCCTGCATTCATTATCATTTATTGTCAGCTAGAAAGACAGAAAATAAGACCAAATTTGCAGAAGTGAGCACCTCTGTTGCAGTGTGGAACTACTGGAGAGTGTAAGCACTCTCAACCTTTACAAAATGAAGCCCTCGATGTTTAAACACTGACATTCTCTTTGTGATGTCAAATGGGTATCTTTGCCTTTTGTGAGGACTGGGATTCACAAACAGAATGCAAAAATGGTATTTATCACAATGAGTGGGACAAGAGAAAAAGGGGACAGCAAGAAAAAAATGCAACCCAAGAAAGGAAATGAAAGAATAGGCATATGTGCTGCATTAATAAAAGACTTAAGAAAAAAAAAGAGATCCATCCTAGAAAAGACTAGGCAATGGCCCCAGTAAAGCCAGTGAATAGGATTAGATAAAGAGCTTAAAAAGATAATAAAAATAGTTTATTCAAGAAATAAAAAAGAATGAGAACGGGTACAAAGGGGAAAAGAATTCACATTTTTAGCACAATGGACAATGGGAAAACTGTTCTGAGCTCAGCTATACATAATTACATCTTGTTACCTTCTACACAGCAGAAAAATATTTCAAGTCATTGTGTATGAATTTACAGAAATACAAATGTTTCAGAAGTTTGGAGGTTCGAATATTTGAAAATATTACTGTATGTAAACCACACCAACTTCTTCTGGCTGTATGTATTCAATACACAAGATAGAAAAAATCCTATCCAACCAAAGCCACTCACCTGAAGTGCATCACATAAGAGTGATCCCTCAGAATAAAAAATTACAAGAGCCCCTGAATATAGTGAAGATATTATTTCAAATGTGACTAGATATCCTTCTTATTTATCTCCTTCATTCAATAGTTCTATTCAGGTCACACACAGGGGCTCCCTCTCCCCCAGAGACAACGTTTGGTCAAGGGTAGGAATGACCAAACACCACTGGGGTTCAA
Organism: Lophotriccus pileatus; assembly: GCA_035583135.1. NCBI lineage: Eukaryota > Metazoa > Chordata > Aves > Passeriformes > Tyrannidae > Lophotriccus > Lophotriccus pileatus. The sequence continues at coordinate 4,925,515 of JAWWES010000042.1, forward strand.
ACAGAAGTTGGTTCAGAGGTATCAGTGACTGCAAAGTGCTCCAGACCAGTAACTAGGATAACTCCTTCAGACAGGCAGGATTCAGACTGAAATCCTGAGAGCCCAGGGAATACTTTGTACATCTCATGAATTCATAGTATTATTAAAGATTGTTATTCATAAGCAGCAAAAAGGAATAGCAAAAGAGAACAGTGTGTGAGAGAGACTCCAGAGCTCTTTGGAAAAGTAGACCTGTTGTGCTTTACAAACTCAACAAAAACTCTGAAAAGTCCACATGAATTTTGTTCCCAGGAGGCAAACAGAGAGGAATCTCTCTCATGGAAACTCTTGGGATGCTGCTGCCAACACATTAAGGTGGGTAGAAGGCACTGTAAGCCAAAACTTTGGACTTGTGAGATCTTACCACAGTAATTCCACATTCCATTAGAAATGCAACAGTTATATCAGGTGAAAACGTGACCCAGGGTATCCTTAAACTGGCAGGGGAGGAATCCACAAAGGAAATTACACTGAGAAATTATTTTCCCCTGCATTTTCTTTCTTCGACCCAGCGTATCATACAAGCTGCTCATAGTGGGAAATCATTCCTCAAAACCATTCCTCAAAGCATTTGATTTGGAGAAACTTTTTTAGGCCTTTATTATTTTCTTTATAAAGCCAAGCACTATAATCCTTAGGAGTAGCAATTGAAAAATTTTTGACCACTTGGTCAGTTAGGAGAAAAACTATCTTGGCATCGACCCTGAGATTACCTCAGTTGGTCAGAGCAGGGTGCTAATAATGCCAAGGTTGTGCTTTTGATCCCTTTGCGGGCCATTCACTTAGAGTTGGACTCCCTGATCCTTGTGGGCCCCTTCCAACCTAAAATTCTGTGATAATGCTGCATTCATTAAAGAAAAAAAAAAAAAAGCCTTTTGGAGAAAGTGTTTGGCTTCAGAATATCGTTAAAAAATGACCTTTCTGAATTCTTTTCTGGATGGAATGAGGGCACTTGACAATGTCCTGACTAAGGAATGCCTGAAATAACTTCTCAGTGAAATAAGTGTCTGTGAGGCTTCTACAAGATGGTCTGAAAGAGACTGATGGTGGAGATTGACCGAGCATTGCTGAACTGGACACAGTTGTGAAAGACTCCTCTAAAATAGACAGCTTTGTGGAAGCCCTTCCTTGCAGAAATGTCAAAGCTCCTTCCAAACCCCCAAAGGTGACTGAGCTTTGTGCCTTCAGCCCCGTGCCCGGTACAGGGAGCAGCAAAGCAGACTTTTCCCCACACTCTGCTGTGGGTCTGACACAGCTTTGCCTCTGCCCACAAATGCTTTTTATATTCAAGCAAAGCCTTTTCTTTGCATTTTGGGCTGCTCCCCATGAAGTTTTGTACAGCATCCACCCAACAGGGCCCTGGTATTAACTAACAAGTTGCACTACTGGAATATACACCATTCAGTTCTACTTATAACACCATACAAGTATAAATAGCAAGACAAATTGTAAAGCAGTGGAGAACCAGCCCCAGTGTACAAATAAGCAGTTTTCAGCTGTCTTTCCCCTTTGTGCTAATTTATAAAGCACACAACAGTAATTTGGGCTTTGCTGCTATTAATCCCGCTTATTATCAAGGGGATTTTAGTAGTGTTTATTCAGAATTTATGATGAAAATTTATAGGACAGTAGTGTCAGGGGAAAGAGAAAATTTAGGACTAATTGTAGGCAATTGGTAAATTGCATCATCAGCAAAAGTTGGTGAATAACTGATTCCCAATACACACATCTCAGCAATTTTTCCTTTAAAGGTAAAAGAGAAGAAACACTGCAAGCTTGTCGTGCTTACAGGAAAAAGTGGAGGGAAAGGAGGAAAACCCACAGCCTCTCACCCTTTCATTTTTTTTTTTTTGTAGTTTTCCTCGTCTTTTATCTGACACTTCACAGAATTTCAAAATTCTTCTCATCCTCTATTTAGGGAAGGTGTTTTCCATCTACAACCCACTTCAATATCTTGTGCTGTGGCACATACTCAAGAACACACCAACCAGCCCTCAAAACATTGAAAAAGACCCAGCCAAGGTCAGTAGGACAGAGAAGAACCCAGAGGCTTTAGAGTAACATCTCAGCTGAAATCGCTACCATAATGAAATCAGGAAGAGTTTGGTCCTTGGCTGCCATCAGATCAACCTCTGCCATTTACCATATGTAATCTTAAAGCCAGAATTGCAACAAAATAGAATAAAAAAGGGAAAGGAAAGATTTGTTCACACTTGGGTTTCCAAATTATTTCAAAACCATGTAAAAAAGCATCCTTTGACAGCTTTGTTCACAGCAGGTTCCTCACCTCTACAAAAGAAAAGTCTTCCCCAGACTTAACATCAGTGAAGATGAGAAAAATTGCTCACAAAATAAAACACACCATTTTAGAAAGCTGTAAGGATCAGTCCTGTGGATAAAAACATTGTTTAAAACAACTTGCCATTTTACCCACCTCTTTACAATACCCCACATCTTGGCCTGTATTCATTTTAGCAGTTCTGTTACATGTCCCTTTTTTATGCAGGACAAAACAGGCCCCTTAGAATGGGAAAGAGTAAACTCAATATTACATTCCATTTCTTTCCGTATAATCTTTTTCATACAGTGAATCTCAAAGCATCAGGGATATAATAATGACAGCATTTACCCAATTTTTTCAAATGTTATTTTCAGCTTCATGACTCTTAAAAGCCTCACGTTCTAATAGGACAAATTATACTCCTAAAAATGCTGCACAGAGCAGTTTCATCTGTCTTCCTTTTTAAAATCTTTTATACCACTTTTCCACAGAGCAATGGCTTTCAGGTTTCAGAAGTGCTGAGCACCTCCACTTCACCAGAATTATCCAAGTCCCATTTAAGAAAAAAAACAGACTAAAAATTATATACATTATAGGAGGTGCAGGTTTATAACCCAACTAATTTTATTATTTGTTTAGATCAACCACATGAGGGTGACACGTCCAACAAAAGTGTGGAGGTGGCATGGTCTGCACTGTTCCACTGCACTGCTCCTGCCATCTGGAACATTCCACTGATGTCAGTTAGTAAAAGAAAATGTGGAGCTATCCTAACAACAACGTGATCCACACAGAGGACAATCTAGTTCCAAAATGTGCCAGTAGAAAAAAAACTTAACAGTGCTAATTTAGCCTCTTTTATTTATTTTTTTTTTTCCGGTTGAGCCAAGCAGAGATTTGGAGAAAGAGCTGGCATCTATTAAAAGGACTGATGTACAGGTCGTCCCAGTACCTGCTGAGTCACTGTGGATAATGGTGAAGCAATAAAGGCCATGAATCTGCTGCAATCTCTAATCTCCCATGTCTGAGCCACAATTCCAGCGCCAGGCCGGGGCTCTGGAGCGATAGATCCAGCACAGCCAACAACTCTGACAGCAAGCCATTAAGAACTCCTGCTCCTCAGCCCTCAAGCTGGACTGGGAAATGCCAACATCTTCATTCACTGCATCACAATCAGAATAGATTTTCTTTAAGTAGCTAACAAAAAGACAGAGCATCGTATGGAAATGCACCCAAATCTTTTATTCATATGGCAGAATCCTGGGGGAACAACCACTGCCTCCTGCAATGCTTTCCCCTCTCCTCAGCTATAATGAAAAACCTCCAGTAATTTTTTGTTGTACAAAGTATAAAAAAGACTAAGTAAAGCTGCAGGAACATTCTATTTGAACGAGTGTGACGATGCCCTAAAATTGATAAAAAGAGGCTCGTGGTAAGGAAAAGGTATTTAGAACAACCACTGTCCACACCAGGTCTACTCTGTATGAAATGATGTCATTGTGACCTCTGAGAAGAACTAAAAGTCATTGAAAGATGGTAAACATAGCAGCATATGCATACAGAAAATGCTATTTGTGATGTGTGTGTCATACAAGACTAAAGCATGCAGAGGACATTTGAGTGCCAAGGGATGAACACCCAGTCTTAAAACTGAGGTTCTCTGTGAGAAAGGGGAAGGTAAAGCTTTTTCAGCACTTTTGAACTACATGGCAGCCTGTACCAGACTGGGAATAAAAATAGGAGGATGAAGGGAAGGAAGAATACCACGTTGAATAAACAGAGAACATAAATTTAAGGAGAAAAAACCCCACAATGCTTCCAGTCCCAGGCATTTCTAGACATTGCAGAGGATTTCAGCATCAGAATCCCTCTTCTATCCACAATATTCATCAGAAAGAGCACACCAGGCCCTCACCTGCCAGTATAATATGAGCAAATTCGTGCTGTTTCTGAGTGCTTGCTTTGCCAGACAGCACTGAATCCACTGAGGAAGGTGCAGAGGAATGGTGGGTGCAAATCTGAGCAGCTCAGCCTGGAGTTGCAAGGATTAATACACAGCTACCAACTGCTGGTGAGTGGTGAACCACCTTGTCAGAATACCTGCTCTTGCCTGCAAACGTATCACAGGCTGAATTTGTATTAATAAGAAGGGTAAAATGTTTGACTGAAAGACTGCACCGAGGTTATTTTCTGCCACAGAAACGCAGCTTGCCAATGCATTCTGAGTTTAAATTGCGAGGAGGTTAAACAGGTTTTTCAGTTAATTTATGTAACTTTAGATATTGCAAACTCCATCCATTATCTCTCTAAGAAGAGTGGTCATTTTTATAAATTTGTGTGCAATACTGCATAAATAAAAATGACCACTGTGAAACACGAGTCAGCCTTTCCTCCTTTCTCAGGTCAGCAGATACACACTCCAGGCAATTATAGAATAACAGGGCTTGGAAAAAACCTTTCAGATCATCAAGTCCAACCATCAACCCAGCACCACAACCACATTCACTATTAAACCCTGTCCTCAAGTGCCACATCCATGTGGTTCTTGACACTTCCAGGGATTCCAGGTGATTCCACCCAAAGCAGAAAGAGCTCTCCTGTGGCACAGCCTCTAAAGCACCATCACATCCCAAAACCACGAGGAAGCTGGGTAGATATTTTCGTGATGGCAGGTGGATGTCCTAGAGCTGGGTGCAGGATCAAATTCCAGCTGAGCACCAAAATGTCAGAGAGCTGAACAGACTCACAGACTGAGAATCCTCAAGTAAGAGCAGAAAGACACAGCATTATCTGCCCTCAGAAGAGAAAGACAAAATGTTTCCTTTTTCTCTCAAGTGTTCAGACATTTGTGCTCTGTAACAAGTCACCTTAATAGATTTAATTATGGTTTTCTCTACCATGTATACTAATATCTGCTGCTGAAAGCAAAGAAAGCTGTTTTTCTGGGGAGTGAACTGTACTGATAGTAATGTTCAGTGGGATTTGCTGCAATATCCCAGACATCTTTAATATTAATAGTGGGTAGTCAAGTCCTTTATTTTCCTAAAAGCATAAAAATTGTACATGTAGAAGGACATACAGTAGATTCAGCCACAATTCTGCCACTTACAGCCTCTTTATCTGTTACATGGAAAGCAGAGAACGTTCTTAGGTTTAAAACCCAGGATGAATTATTATTGTTTTTTTCACTTATCTTTGTGTGAGGCTCAAATTTACATAACAATACTAATTTGTCCTGCAGTGTTTGTCGTTTCTAATTAAACTGTGGCCTGCCATGAGATGGCAGCATGCTCCCAGCCAGCTCCTCAGGAAGGTGAACATGGCACAGAGGAAAGAGCATCTGGCAGCCCTCACTCAGATAAAGGAAAGGCTGTGCGTGTCTAATACGCAACAGAAAGACAAATCCACTTTATATCAGGAGGGTTTAAAATATAAGATAATAACAACATGGTAATATAGTATTTACAGAACAGGACAACCTTGCTTCTTTGACCAGCAAGACTCTTCAGTCAATATTGTTATTGCAGAGCTTAATCCAAATGTCATATGAGCCTCCTGAGGCTCGGAGGCAGCTGGTAGGAAACAGCTGAGTTCATGAAGGGAAGGGCTGGTGTGTGAATGCAAACCTTCAGACTTGGTTATGCCTGTCATGAGAGGCCTGACAGAAGTTTTCTCACGTTCCTCATGATTTCGTAGATAAAAATGATCACGATGTAACAACAAGGCTGAGACACTCTGATGTGCAAGGCCTTTCACCACCCAAATTGCGGTAAACAAAGAATCTGTTTGGTCAAATTGCTCATCAAATCAGTCAAATTCAAATATAGAGAAGATGGCAGCAGTAGGGACACCAGTGAGGTGATAATGGCACCTGTGACTGGCACTGGTCAGCACCAAGCAGCTGGAGGTGCCAAAGCAAAGAGAAGGGACAGGCAGGGATCTGAGGGGGCACAGTGAGGTAACAGAAGGCTCCCCAATAGCTGGAAAGAGAGGGAATAGGATTCTTATATGTGAGACTGGGGTTAAAGCTGTGCCTCATTTTATCTGCCCTACAAGCATATACTGTCCAGGAATTGCAGAGCTGAAGTGGCAGCTCGAGGAGAGACGGGCAGACAGCATTGACAGCCACTGCAAACATGGGCATGCTGAGGAATTTTTGCAGTGAAGACATTGCTCTTGTTCTTCATTATTTCAGGAGGTCTTTGAAACAGACACAAAGAACACACCATTATTGCCCGTCTGCAGAACAGCCAAAAACGTTTTGCCTGCGTTCATGTAGAGTTTATTTTATGTGTTACCTGGAAATAGCAAAGCAGCTGCTTTAAATTTCCTCTTGGTTGTTTATGAAGAGCCGTTCAGAGCCTGCCTTTGCCTACATCCCCAAGGAGCTGATACTGCTGGTGTTTTGAAACCCCAAGCAAATATTTTTTCAATGGAGAGCTGGTCCCCTCTCTACTTTCTTGTGATTTGAGGACATAACACACTGCATTGTTCCAGCTTCAGAAAGTAAGAGCATCACCTACCACAGCATCTCCTTCACTGTTTGGAAGATTTTATTCCCACCTCATGCACATATGTAAACAAGTCTGTCCCTTGGAACAGCACTGCTCTGGACCACTCAAGATGGGGAAAAAACTCGAAAGATGAGAGATACTGACTTTTAAATAATGATAAATTTATATATCCACACACATGTGTGTATTCATAGAATCATCATAGAGTCATAGAATGGTTTGGATTGGAAGGGATCCTAAAGACCACCCAGTTCCCACCCCCTGCCACGGGCAGGGACACCTTCCACCAGCCCAGGTTGCTCCAAGCCCTGTCCAACCTGGCCTTGGACACTCCCAGGGATGGGGCAGCCACAGCTTCTCTGGGCACCCTGTGCCAGGGCCTGCCCACCCTCACAGGGAAGAATTCCTTCCCAATATCTAATCTCAGCCTCCTCTCAGTTTACAGCTATATAAACACAGTATATATTTGTTCATCTCAGAAGTTCCTATTTGCCAAGTTTGAAGAACTGTCTCTGTAACATGGACATTAAAGCATTAAGTTTCTGGCTGGGCAAAGAAACTTGTTCACTGTTTTATGCTACAGCAAAGTGCAAAGCTCACCAATCGATAAGAAGCATTAAAGTGTAATTATGGTACTTTATATTACAATCCCATAATTGTCTCAGTAATTTTCCCCAAGTAACTTAAACGTGCCTATTAGATATTCAAGCAATGAAGCTCCAGATATCATCATCCAAGATAATAGCCTTGAATCGATAACCAAACAAGGGAAAAAAATCCCCCATGAAGCCCACAGGCCAGAAAAGTCTCCTTTCTCAGTGTTTCTGGGAGAGTGATGTACCCAGCCAAAAACCTGCAGTCCCAGCCTATGGCTACAAACTATCTCATACAACTTATTTAAATAAAATTCTCTAACAGGGGAAAAAAAAAAAGTGATGCATTCTTAAGCCAAATGGATCTCCCAGTCTAAACTCCTCCAACAGACAGACTGTCTCAGTCATTTTTCACACCAATAATTTGGGTTTCAGTGAAGGAAAATAGGCATGTGTGATTGATTTTTCTACCCTATGATAGCATCACATTTTTATTCACCGGAGAACATCATGTGCACAGTTTTACTGTCACACCACAGAATATCTGATTTTGTTTAGATGAATCAATATTTCCTGCAAAACAAACAAAAAAAAACCCCAAAAAATCCCTGCAGATACACAAAATCTGTGTGCATGAAGGGGCAGCAGGAGTGACACAGCTCAGGAGAAGGACAGACGGACGTGTTTGCTGCTGCCCAGACACGGAGATCAGCACAGAGAGCACCAAGAACCTTCACACTCCCCTCTCCAAGAGCTATTTCAACACCAGAGTTGCATCATGTTCTCTCTCCCTTCTATTTGTGATTAACGTGTGTGTTCACATGTGAGTATCACAGGCAGCTTTTTGATTATCCCCATAGATTTTCTCTCCCCCAGACACTTTCCCTGTGCCACTGAAGCTTCACTAACACAAAATCCATCATGACATAACATGATAATTAGATCAGAGTGCTGGTGCCCAATGATACTCCTGTGTTATTACACTGTCATGTCACTTGCTCTTTCTGAGAGAAACTCGGAGTAATTTCAAACATCTCTTTATCAAGACATCATCTCTCTCTTTTTTTTTCCTAAACAACCAGAAAATATGAGTTTCTCAGGCAACAAGGAAACAAGTAAACTCCACACCTTTCAAAATTGTTCCTAATTTAGTTTTGGGAGGAAGGATGGGGCTGAGGGGAGAGGAGGAAACTATAAAAAGTTCCAGAATGCCTAAAATTTACTGAGCTGAGCAGTGGGGCCTGGTCTTGAAATCTCATAGAGTATCCCATCTTTTCACAGCAGCCTACTAGCTTTTTTTTTTCTATATAGTTTCTTCTTTGCTCACTGAACACTCCAAGTTTCTCTCAAAAAGCATCTCAGGTGTCCTGTGGTGCCTCCTCTTTATCCTGTTTCTGTGCCCAGCTCAGAGCTTGGCTTTGGGCTGTCTCCTTCTTGCTGAGAATCCACCCACCATGCTCCAGTTTTACCTACTCCTGTTTTTACTGAAGTTCTACTCTTAAACATGACTTCCAATTATTTTTAGCTTATTTTGTTTTCTCCCTGCAAGTTACAATCATAGAATGCATAATTTTCAGTTGCATTTGAATTGAGGGGACAGAAGAGGAGGCCTTTCACTAATGAATCCCATCACCAAAGACTAAAATAGTAAAATAAAATATTTTTCAGCACAAAGCTGAAAAATATGGTCTCTAATGAGCAGCAAGCTTGCCCCATAGCAAAATCTTTTCAAGGCTAAAAAATGTTTGTAAACTGATTTCAGAGAAAGAACGAGTCCTTCACTGAAATATCAACATTTTGTTTCAAAATGGCCATTTTACTAAAGAGTGGTTCAAAATTATGTATCACCCAATAAAACACTACACTTATTAATTCACTGTTTCATAATTCCCTGAAAATAATCTATTTGGATGAAAACTAAAACCGAATTTCCCAGTTTTTCTCTATGGCAACCAGAATAATCAATGATTTCTAAAGCCTATCAGGAAGTTTAGAGGAGGTTTATACACACTGTACAACCACAGCAGAAAAATTAAACAGAATGTAGGCACTTGTAACATGACTCTGCAAACTGGGAATTATGAAGAGAAATCACCTTTTAATTTAGGACAAGGCAGGAAAACCCAGACGCCCTTAGTTACAGTTGCCCGTGGATTTTGGCTTTGACTTCTACCATCTCACTTTATTGACTTCCAAATAATTGTTTCTAAGAATAAATTATGCTTTTATACCCATTCAGCCTACATCAGTTTATTAACTACATCTTCCTAGTGCTATGGAAATATGAGCCTGTCACAGTGTGTTTATTCAGAACAGAAAAAGGCTCAGTGCAACTTCTGAAACAATCATCATCGATTCCATGTGTTTAGAAGATGAAATTGTGCTTGAACAATTCACACATTTTAAGGCAAGTAGGTATTTAGAGCGTTTTTTTTTTCCTTTCAATTGTTTTTGTATTCCCATGAAGGATACTCAGTATTAGCAACAGCAAAGGCAGCAGCAGCTCATTTTCCTACAGTGAGAAGGCAGCAAATGCTTTCACTCGACAGCAACTGCCAACCACCCTCTGCAGAAACTCCTTCCTGGCAAGGCAGGGGAGCAAATATTTGCCTTCTCAAGAATTTCAGACTGTTCTCACTCCTTTGACCTGTCAGACCTCTTCTGTGACTTGAAATAGTAACCCCAAGTTGGTAAAATGAGCGAAAGTGGAGTTGGCACAGTTTCAGAAAGCATCAAGAAATAATTTCAGGCTTATTTCTTACATAGGAAAATAAAATCTCAAACAGCTCCTGCTGGGACTAAACCATTTGTGTTCTGCTAAATGATAATTCTAGAAGATTCTCTCTTACGATCTCCCATCTTTAGATGGGAGAAAAGCCTTCCCAGCTATTTTTTTTTGCTCTTACTCAAGTAAATGTTCTTCATTCAGTCAGCTAAGGGGATTACTCACATGATTAACAGATTTGAATCCAAAACATTTTGAAAAGTAGACAGTCATACTGAATTAAAGAAAAAAAAAGAAGAGATCCTGTGTAACAGACTGAGGGATGAGAGATGCAGCCAGTGTGCAGCCAATTGGGTTACACTGCTGTGAAAGGAATTAAACCCAAAATGAGCAGTGTAATCCTCGTGGTTCACACCAGCAATTTGGGAAACTGATTTTATGGTCCACCATCCAACTCACCTTTACACATTTCTGTGCCCAGAGCATTCAAATATAAGTTCAGGTCTTTGCTGTGACTGATGGCCAGCAGATTTGACTGATGCAAACTGGGGCAGTAGCTGCTGTGAGGTGACAAGAACTGCTGATGGCTGGAGATCTGGACTCTGGTGCTCAAAGGATGTTGCAAATATCACTCCATACACAAAATGCTTAACACGTTGCTCCTTCGAGCTGTGACTGTCTGGCAGGACATGCTAGCAGACAAGTTTTGCTTAACCTTCTGCCATCTTTCTCATCAGCTAAAGCAACACATCAAAAGGCCTTTCTCAATAAAACTTCAATGACTGGTAGCCAGTATTAATGTCAGAAAGAGAGGGGAGAAGGGGGAATAAGAGATGAGAATCAGAGTGTGATCTTTCTGCTGCAGGAGGAAGCCAGAGAAGCCAAGCACACTAGAAAGTGTTTACTTAAAAGGTTGATTGTTTCAGAATCTAATTTAAAAATTCCCCACTGAAGCATTTTCTTAAGTCAGTATTTAACCTCCTCTAAGCAGGGAGGCTGGGAGGGAAGGAAGATCAGGTCAGAGGTGGGATGTTCATAAGCAAACACAGCGTGTCAGTTTTGATCAAGGTCACTGAGCCTGAACATTGACATGAGCTGTAAACACCTGCCTACCTACACTGGGGGTTTTGTGTTTGGTGGGTTTTTTGAAGAGGAGACTCACCCCATTAGTTCTGCCCTGGCAGTGGGTTTCCAGATGTGCTGTCACTGTGCAGCCTGTGCTCTGGTGCTGCTCACTGCACGGACAGGGCTCAGGAAAGGCTCAGGTCTTACAAGCAGCAGAGCAAAGCTCAAGCCAAATGAACAAATCAGAGTCCAGCACGATATAAAACCAGTCTGTACAAGGTGGCTAAAGGCATCTGGAGCATGACTGGCAGGGATGGCAGCCTACAGGGGTTCAGTTACCCGGAACGTTAGAGACGGATATTCAGCATACTCAGAGCATGTTTTCACAAGAAGGTGGTGATCAATATTTTTGTTGAAATCTCAGTTTATTTTTTGATGCTTTCACAGGCACGGCAGTCAAAATTGATTCAACACAGTATTAATGAGTTAAGTACCAGGTGAACCAAAAAACAGTGTCTGAGGCGCTGCCACAAGGTCCTGGTGAATAGGTGACAAATGCTCTTGTTTCCTCCCCTGACATGTGACATATGATACAATCCCTGACAATTACCCTGAAGTTAAAGCAGCTTCATATTATTGACATGCTAGATTAACTTCAGAGGAACACTCTGCTAATAGAAACAAGGTGAACTTTTTGCCCCCAGAGCGAGAGTTCCTTTACCCTGCGTGGACGGACACCGGGTGCGAGTGCACTGTGAAAAATCACAGCCTGCACCAACAGTCTGCACTGCACTGAAAACACCAAAACATCGTGTCCTTGAGCACAGCCATCCAACAGGACTTTTTTTTCCCTTCTTAGAAGGAAAGCAAGTGCAAAACCTTACCTCTAGGGGCAGGGATTCCTAAGGAAAACGTGATTTTTCCCTTTGAAATTCCTTTCAGAAAACAAAGCTTATTGATGTAGTCTGATAAAAAGCAATGTAACCTTTGGATGGCACCCTCTTACAAATAAATTATAATAATAGTGCCCTAATATAATAATAGATGAAAAATAAAACAATAATTTGACAATACCCCACTGCTTTTAAACAAGGCCCTGCATATTTGGTTGGTAATTAAACAGAGTTGTGTGGCTCTGCTGTTCCATTCTTTGCTTGTGGATTGCACTGGTTAATATGATTTATTTACCATCATTTCAAAAGTGTACTTGGGAGTTTTCAAACAGAAGAGGTGCAGTTCTGTTATGACCTTTCCCCACTAGCTGAATGCTTGTGGAAAAGCAATTCCAAGTAGGTCTCTACAAATTTGTTGCTTAATCCATCATAAAATTATGCATATGTTATCAATAATCCTATCAAAAGCAGCTGTTCAGTATTTTCATTCTGATTTACACTTTATATTATATATATGGCCATATTTCCAACCAGCCTGTGGACAAGGTATCTTTTATAAAAGCAATATTTACCACAAGTGTTTTTTAAAAAATATTTACTGCTGTAGCATCCTGGCTATTTTTCAGAGAATTGAAGTTCTTTCCTTCATCGACCAAGAGACAAAAATAATCTTTTTTTTCATTTACCTGAGGGGGTTTCAAGACCAAGAGGCAAAATTTCCCATCGGTTCTGTTGTTAATTACAACTGGCTGCAACTATGTTCTCAGATTGAAGGTTGGTGACCTTGCAATTGAAAAATATATTTTCAGCTGTGAACAATTAATGAACTCAGTAGACCAGAAAAAAATACGCAGGCCTAGTCTGTTAAAAAAAGAATAAAACCCAAAACCTCTCCAAACTCAGAAACCAATTCAACTGCACCCATTGTTTGAGCCATATCAGTTCATGGGCCATAAATTACATTCAGGCATCACCTTCTTTACAATTTCACTCTCTGTAAATAAGTTGTGTAATGGAATGAGATTTTGTAATTGATAGACGCTCACTAGAAAGGACAGCACACAATTGTCCCCTCAAATTTGCTGTTGACCCCCCGTCAGGTTTGGCCAACAGAGACAGGGATACAGAAGAGGGAGACCATGGAGGTCCAGGTGCCAGCAGGTATCAGTCTCCAATCTCCCCAAAAAACAGGGACCACAAGGACTGCCAGGACCACAAAGCCACGTGCAGAATGGAAGAGCCATCACTGGTGTCATCACTGCAGCTCCTGCTACACTTTGCTTTTCTGCTTATTGTTAGGAAACCACTTTTGAAGCTTGGGCACCCTGTGTGGATGAGGGCTTGGGAAGAAGGTTTCTGTGCCCTCCTTCTATCAGAGAGTGCAGGAAAGACACCTTGCAGAGTGAGGTTATGAATTTCCCCAACTCTGATTTCCCAATTCCTCGTTCATGGCTGAGATACAGACACTTCAGTGTGTTGTTGAGCTCCCACAGTGTTGACAGGCTGCACTTGTGTAGCAGCAGACTGTTCCTGAGGAGTTTTGCAGAGCTCTCCTGCCTCTAATAAACCACCCCCAATCATCATGGTAGATAATTACTGTTTCTTTCATCAATAATACTCAGCTACGCTTCCCACATTCCACAAAGGAAAACAGAAAACAAAGCAAGAAAAGCATAAACAGTTTATATTTTCTAGCACAGTAAGGCCTAGAAATTACAAAAGCATATTCCAGGTCTGTGTGCTCTGTAACAGAGCTGTGCTGCTGCAAAATCCAAATGAACTGCATCTGTTCCTGACTCAGAGCTGGTCGTTAGAGGTCCTAATTACCTATCCAAATTTGAACTGGTAAAGCAGCACCCTCTCTATATTAATCACTGTCCTACTAAAACTAATCCTGGCAGCAGAGATGATAAAGCAGAAAAAAAAAAAAAGAATAAAAAAAAAGGAGGGTTTGAAGGTTAATGTGCACAGCTGTCACAGGCTGACAATGAGGAAAAAAGGCTGGATGGGGATTGTGCAAGTTTCTGTACTCCACAGCCAGCAAGATGATGTGCTTTCAGAGCCCTGTTCCTCTGGAAATACTGGCATTTTTCCAAAAAACTAGACTATTCCAAATAGACAGGAATGAGATGCCATAAAACTTTCAGTTTGTGGCAGGGGCTGGTTGTGGCAAATATCCCGACACAGTTTTCTTTTGGATGTCTCAGCTCCCATTTCTCCACACTGAGTTCACGGGTCTAAATTCAGATCAGGAGCAGCAGTGAATGGGAAGCATTTGCAGCCCTGAGCTGCAGGATGCTGTTATTCCTGGGAAGGAAAACAAGGACTCTGTACTAATGGGCACTATCTAAATACACAGCCCAAGCAATTTAACAGCCTATATACATAACCACCTCAGAGAGTCTTTGCTTCATAAGCCATCATATTGTTTCCCAGGCTGCAGCTACTTAAAAACATAAACAGAAAATAACCCTTAAAGCTCTATTTAATATGTAGGTAGAAAACAGACAATCATTGGGGAAACATGTTCTCCAAAATCCATATTCAAATGAGTTTCATACCTCTCATTCTATATTTATTTGCATCTCAGAGCTTTCCCCTGCTCTCCTGCGTGCCCAGAAGAAAGAAAAGAGGGCACATTGTGAGCATCGGTAGGGAGGGCTGAAATCAAGCATTTCCTGGCACACCAAGGAGGTTTCAGTGTTCACTAATGAAGTGATAATCATCAAGGTAGATTAATGATTGTCTGAGAGAGTTCATCGCCTTGGGCCATTAACCCTCATGTGGTTATTAATTTTGCAAAAGACATCCTGTGCTGCTGAGGTCATTACTGCTGTTATTAGCTAATGAAAGATAAAACATCTGAAATTCCCTCTCTCATATATTTAGGTATTCACACACCCATTCCTGCATTGTACATGTGCCCGATTAAATTGGCCATTTACAAAGTAAACGGGGTAAGTGTGTGGGGAGGTCAGAGTACCCAGAAGCAGGAAAATGACCATGGAGTGAGCTCTGTTCTGCCAGAAAGGCCCTTCCCACTGTCCCAGGCTGTGGCATTCAGTGAAGCACAGACAAATAGCAATAATGTCAGCTTTTTTTTTCTTTTCCTGCAGTAGGCAAAGCTTTAGCCTGTAGTACCAGAGAGCTGAGCTTCAAAGGCAGCTGGAGGTATCTCAGGTGAAGCTGCATCATTACTGGCAACTGGTCACACAGAAATAAAGTGCCAGGAAAGGCCAGTGTAAGTGGTGATTCTCTGGGACATCATTAATCAGTCAGTGATCAGCCCAGGTCCTTCCACTTCCATGCCTGCCATCCTAGGATGCTCTTCCAAACCCATGCAAGTCTGGTCCCCTCTCGTCTCTGTTTCCCCAGTCGTGCATTCCCACCAGCACACTGTGTATATTGGATGGTCAGGGCTTGATTAATTAAATGCTGAGCTCTCCCTCTTGCAGGGCTGTATTTTTGTCTCAATCAGCTCCCTGAACCAGCTCAGCACAGGCTCCCCAGTGCCAGAGCTGAGCATGCTGAGCCTGTGGCTCGGGGCATGAACAGAGCAGCTGTGATTCAGATCAGCTTGTCCTGCCCGAGAGTTTCACCCCAGCTCCTGCCAGGGAGGCTCCAGCTGAACCCCAAGGGAAACTTGTAGACAGCCAGTGAAAATTTGTCAAACATTTCTGCTGGGGGTGGACACAACCCAAAGCTGCTGATGGCAGTTTGATTCAGTATTTTGGCTCAGAACTTAGGTTTTTTTCAAGGTTATTTTCCGTGTCATCAAGAGGAAAGTAAAATTTAGAAGCTTCCTTCTTTTGCAAATACTGATCTTACTGTTTGCTACTTTGTTGCCAACTGAACTCATTAAATTCTCTAAAGCAGTAATCCAGAAAACCTGCAGCAAAAATCTGTAAGATATTCTACATTTTTTGAGTAGAATTTAAAAGATCCAGCAGGTCTTTCTCAATGTGACGTTAGATATTGGTTTCACGTACAGGCCGTAGTAACAAATATTTTATGGTTATATTAAATGGTTTATTTTGAAAGCTTGTAAAAGAAAAAAAGACCATGATCCTCACAGACTGTACATATAACTATGAATTAAACAATATTAATATTTAATATTGATGTAACACCACTCTCAATAGGCCTGGGGAGGTGATAAACTGCTCTGACTGGCAGCAAGCACCCAGCTGTCGAGGAACGAAGGCCCGCAGGAATGGAAGGTCTAAGAACAGAACCAGCAGCATTTGTAGCTCATTCTGGTGTAACAGAGACAGACCAAGGCATGGGGGGTCATCATGGGGTACCCCAGACCCCCTCACCAAGCCATCAAGGGTTTACATTTGCATTCATCCCCAACTCCAGTGCAAGGCAAGAGAGGTGAGTTTAGCAGAGCAGGTATTCAGTGCTCTGGGAAGTAAAACAACTCCGTGAACCCGAGAGCTCAGTGCTCATGAAGAGGCTGTGGCAGAGAATTCTAGATGAGAGATACAAAAACGGGCTGGAAGAAATGCTGTCAGCATAACCCAGGTTTGTGTTTTATGTTGGGCTTACTTGTGATCTTTTGTTTCCAACCTTGCTCACAAGACCTTGACCCCTGGTCTGGTTAAATCTATGCCTTGTTTACTCTTAAACCTGCCCAGTGTTCAGGGACAAGGTGAATCAAGCCAAAAATTGAAAAGTTTAGCAAAGTCTCCTCTCAGTGAATAAGAATAATGCAGAAGTTGGAGCCAAGCCTGAGAGACTCAAACCTTGAGCATGGCTGGACAATGCAATGTTGGGGTTGCCTTTCCATCTGAATGAGAACTTAGACCACCAGGTTTTCCTAATAACAGGCAAACCCCAGCACCCTCCTTACACAAGCAAACAGCAGAGCTTCACCTCAGAATTCCAGCAAAAGCACCACAGAGAGAAAAGAAAGGTTCCTCTGCGCCTCGAGGAGAAACCAGAGGAACAGTGTAGGGGAAAGGCTCAGTCCAGATTCTAATCTCAGTTCTGGGAGACAGCTTCTCTGAGGATGGCCATGAGCGGGTAACCAAGCAGCTAAAGGATGGCAGGGTGCTTTCTGTTGGCCACTGTCTCACTGGGAGGTGAGAGAGCTGGAACTGCCAGGCTCAGAAACACGAGAAGCAACATCTCAGGCACAGCCAGGGCTGGAAGGCAAACAGGGAACCTGCTCTGCACTTGGGCAAGTTCAGGGGTGGTTGATACCACTGGTAACACACTCAGTTATAAAGTCCCAGCTTACATATTAGGTGCCAGAATGTAGAAAGACAAGATAAAAATGTACAGCATAATCATCTTTTTAATAACAGAAAAGACAAAGAAGATAATCCCCACTAACAGCCAGTTAAATAAGAATCCTCTCTATTTGCAAGCCAGTATTGATCCAAATGGCAGTCAGTGAAGGGACTATGATATTCAAGGAGCATTAGGAGAGATGTTTCAGCTGCTGGTTTTGATGAGGAGTAACCAGGGCTCTGAACTGAAATATCCCTGAAGTTCTCACCAATTTGGGTATGATTTACACGATTTATTTTTATCCCTAACCAAAGAGTAAATCAATTTCCTTATTGGATTTTTCCACCCAATCAGCATTTTTTTTTTAAATTTAATTTCAATTGATTCAACAAGACCAACTAATTCTGGCAATAAATTTGTTTATGAAAAAAGTCACTCTCAGGGATAAGGTTGATCAGGAATCATTTGCCTCTCATAGAAAAAATCTCTGAAATAAAACCATACACTTTACTACGAAAAGTTCCTACAGGAACACCCATGAAGATAAGGCTGAAAACTGAAATTATTTTATTTTTAATATTCCTTATGCCCCATAAATTTTCTCTCCACCATCATACTTGCCAGAGAAAGGTCATTTGAGATGGAAAGGTCTTTTACAAGGTCAACATTTAAAACCAGCTCAGCTCAAGGAGACTTTTGTAAAAGTATTGCAGCAGCAAGAGGGACACAAAACTTGTATTCAACCTATTCTAGGAACTCTCCCACTGAACATGTGCACGACCTATCACATGTATTTACTGAATCCTCAGCAGCTGTCTAAAGATAAGAGTGGGTTTTTGTAACCAAACAACCGCTTTCATTGGAGACAGCCACAATAAATCTTGATAAAAGTTTAGTCTTGGAAAAGAGTTACAAACAGATGATAAGGGAGAAACTAGCTTTTTATCTAAACCTTGTCATAAAGGGAACCTTGCTCTGGCCATCATTGCCAATTTCTCCCTAAGCAGCATCAGGAGGTTGGGCAGGAGGGCCAGAGCACAGCTATTCAACATCCATCTCTTTAATCACAACCTCGAAACTCTTATTTCAGGAGCAGGTGCCAGCAGCAGGACCTCACCTGTGCCCCTGTCCGGGGATCTGCAGGGGGTTTCATTAAAGTTTCCATCGTTTTGAAAAACGGGACTGTGCCAGGCAGCTGAAATCTGTATCTGTTCATTGTTTTTTTCAGAGTAGACCTCAGCTTTCAGAAGAGAAGTTGACTCAGAGTAAGACATCACACTGTTAAGCAGGGATCCATTTTTCCTACGTTTTTTTACACATCTAATCCTCACAACCTGTTGAAGCACCAGAACAACACCTGCAACTTCTTGAGCCTGATCCTGTTGGTAACAGCACAAGATTTCCCAACCCCTGCCATGCTTCAGCTTTGCATTAGGTCCACTCTGTGTGGTCACCAGAAATATTATTGCAATCAACAGCCTCCCCAGGGAAACATTCCTTCCACTGCCTGGTGACTGGGTGTTCCAGCAGCAGCGCTTTGAAAGCAAATCACACCACGGGAGTTTGGGAATTCACTGGTGCCCTTTGCAGTGAGACACAGGTTTGAAGATCATATTTTCAAATAAAAGATCTAGAGTGAAAAAAAAACCCCAACAATGCCTCCTTGTCCCAGGACTCTAAGGTCACTTTTTACATTTTTGTAAGTTTGAACTTATCCTCTTCTCACTTAAACCTAAAGTTTACCGGGACACGGGAATTTATTGGCTCTTTCATCTCTCAGCTGTCTCTCAGCTCCATGCCAGGTTGAAAATAAACTTTTCATGAAATAATTTCAAAATGAGCCAAAGTATCATGATTATATTGCTTTCAAATGGTTTTACAGAGAGGATATAAAGAAAAAGACTCAGAAACATCAACAAAAATATAAAGTAGATATCAAAGGGTGGGAAGAAAAAGGCAAGGATTAATTTTTATTACCACAGAGTAAATTCTGATAGCAGATTAAATACATTATGGCAATCTTTTTTTTTTTTTTCAAAAGACAATCCCTTTTCATAGTGTCATCACCCAAAAATGTAATTAACATAAAAGGTTGTGAATACAGCTGTAAATAAGGAGAATTTCCTGTAACATTCTTTGAAACAAAAATGTATTTCTGCTTTAATCCTGGATGGAAGATCTGGTTTTAATTTCCATAGAAATGAGATTCCCTTCCTTGTGGCAGAGCTTGCTGTAAGCACATAGTAATCCAGACCCGAGAGAAAGGACTCAAGTTTAATGAAAATTTAAACAGTCTATAAAGAAAATAAATTATTCCCATTATCTGTAAATAAATAGTTTGGATTGTTCTTCCTCCTTCCCTCACTCCTCTTCTCTGCCACTGTTTGCAAACGACTCAAGTGTTGATTTGCCACAATTCCAGCTGCTGGTGCAGAACTGCCTTCCCTGCACAGCAGAGTCAGGAACCTTTCTGTGCCCATTGCTGTGTCCACAAACCAGCAATTCTGAGGTTCCCCGAGTTCCCAACAGGACCGTTAAACCTTTCTCACTGGGAGCAGCCTGATTGTGTCCTGTAATGAGTGCTATGAAGACGCTTCTCTCAGGTGTGGATCACACCACGTCCCTGCTGCAGAGCTAAACATCTCCTTTCTGGGGAGTTTGGGGTGGATGTACCCTGGGAACAAAATACACACAGCCTTGTATGTGCACTTTTTAAAGGACAAGACATTCACTTCTAGGTGCTAACTGATGTTTCAGAAATTCAGGTTTAGTCGTTTGAATCAGACTTGGAAACAATTCTTCGTGGCTTCGCTGTCTTCAGTAACACCACGGTAATTAAAACCTGAAATTTGCTCTGGTTCCTCCTGAGACTTTGGGGCTTATTTTTTTTTGTTTTCCTGTATTTGAATCACCAAGTTTGTTTTGGTTTCCATGTGCTACTCTAACAAGGCTGGGAAAGCATCCAGCCCTGAGCAGGGACCTCAGCAGTGGGTACCAGCTCTGCTGGAGGGCTGGATTCCAAGACTAGAACGTTTCTTTTACTTTTTTCACTTTTTCAGGGCTTTCCAATGGAGTAGAAGTAAATGAGTACATTAAAGGTCACCTCTTTCCTTGCAACCCAACATAAGAACAGAGAAACTGGCTAAATGGAGCACGATTTCCTCTTTTGATGGCTTATTTATTTTGGTTGGATTTGTTTTAAAAGCCTTTTGAAGACTGAAATATTGTTGTTAATAGACAACTTTCTCAGTTAAAAACTTATTTCCTACCCCTCCCAGATAGCCCTTCTTCCTGCTGATGATTAATACTTTAATAAGTTAAACCTTTCATCTTGAAATAATACTACAAGAGCAGTGCACTGAAGAATATGATTGAATTAAGTGCAGGAATAACCCATTAATATCGCATTTCAAGTGCAGTGAGGATCTGTGTTTCCACTCTCTCTGAGACCCCAGTGGTTGCAGCTTAGCAGGGTGGAGTCCAAAATTGCTGACACTGCCCTTCCCCAGGGCGTGAGGAGAAACTGTTGTTCTGTTGTTCCTTGTAAATGCACAGATCTGAGGTTGGGCCAATTAAACTGGAGCCAATTAAACTGGAGCTCAGAACCGCCCGGGACTTCAGATTAATAAAGGCTAAAGGGGAAAGTTCCTTCGGGAGTGTTGCTGACAAACTGCTTAATTATTGATCTCCAAAACTACTTTGGAACTGGAGATAACACTTTTTAAAGCCTGTAAGAACTGAACCACTTATTAAATCAGCAGGAATTTCAAGATTATTTCATGCCATAATCCACATGGAAGTACAGGAAAGTTTTGTGTGTAGGAACCTTTAAAAATTATAACAAATGATAATATTTGCATTAAAGCACTGAATATGTGTAAAAATTCTTTGTATCTAGTTATTTCTAAATGCCTATTTATAAGAATGTAATGAAGGAGAGAGAAATTAAAGCCAAATTTACCATGATCAGGATTTCTACCATGATACCATGTCCCCTCTCTGCTGTAGCAAAATACACAGATAAAACTCGAGGAAAATCCTTTAACACCATTTTTTACTCCTACACAGAAAAGTACTGCTTTCAGAGCTCTCATTCAGCCCCCATTTTCATCACTGATGTCATTTTTTGATCAAGACATACAGTTCAATTAATAGGATTATCAACAGAAGGCGAAGAACTGGCATTAAGGGGTTACTTAGCAATGGTCTTATTTTTCAGGTGTGAAGTAATCCCTGTCCTCCGTTTTAATTACATTACACTAATTTCAGGGATGTCACAAAAAGGGGATTTTATTACATTAATGAGATCTGATAGTAAAAAAACCCTTAGAGCTTCAGCAGACCAAGCTACCATTGGTGACAACTGAATATCAGGACTCTTACAACCATATCCCACCTACACTATTAATCATATACTTGTAGTTAAAATTACAGTCTGGAGCAGAATTTGACCAACTTGACCTGAGGACAAACTATCATGGCAAGGAATGCAGGACAAAAATGACTATTTCATTGAAATAGTATGCTAATAATATGACCTGTGTATGTATAACAGAAAAGTTAGACCACGTGTAAACCAGAGAAAAGCTTTAGATTTGCTATAGAGTTAATCAATTGGGTTAAACCAACTGATGGGCTTCAGCAGCTTACATGAGAAAAATCTGTGTGCAAGAGAAGACTATTCTGTTCCTTAATAATTTCCTATATTGGCTGAAAGTGATGAGTTCAGAGGAGTAAATTCTATCCTTAATGCACTGCAGGATGAAAAGTTACAGGTCTCATTGCATCTGAACCTTTGGATGAACAAGGAAGCTACCAAACCATAAAACTACAGTTCCTAAAAATGAGAGGAATTAATATTTCATCGCTCTGGACCATCCCTGTGCTTACCCAAATGACCACATTTGCTGGAACAAGAGGTAATTTCATTGCTATCCAACAATCTTTCAAAGAATTGATTGCAGGTTGTAACATTCAATATCCTCCCTGTACCCAGGCACGACCCTGGCACTTAAGAGTTTGCACCAGGAAAACTGCCAGTCCCAGAGAAATGTAACCAGACAATCTCCACCTTAAACAGATCCTGTTCCAAACACGGATTTTGGATGCTGTGATGGAGTAAATGGCCCCACAGGAACAAAGGCTCAGCCCAAAGTGTTGCAGGAGGATCACCCACCACAGATGAGATGATTCAAGTGTTGTGGGGACAGTTATGAAAACAGCCAGTGGTGCGGCGAGTTCTCATTTCAAAGAAACAATTCTCAGAAAATTCAACTTCTGCTGAGAAGTTCAACTGAGAAGGAATATCAGCAGACTCAGGAAAAGAAGAAAAATAATTTCCCACCCAATAAAGCAATGACAACACCTGCACATTTCACGAGAGCTGCATCATCTTGAGTTTGCTTCTCCGAATGTGAGAACTGTGAGGCTCCTGCTCGCTTTCCGAGCTCTCTGCCGAGCTCCCTCCTCAGCAGGAAGGAGCCATTTGTCAACCTGAAGATTCCATTTGTTTTTTAACATTCCTCTGCAGCATTTGCCAGTAGTTTCATTGCACCACCTCTACAGGCAGCACACACTCACAGTGTCCCTTCTCTTGTAGCGTTGCTACTGACCTTCAGGAACACTGAGATCCAGATATAATTCATGGTAAATCATCCGAGACAAAATGCAAATAAAAATTATAGGGTTTCTCTTTTTATTTCATTTCCAATATTTAACACAGTTTTCTTTCTCTGTCTTTATAATACCATTTTAGAACACCTTTTCTGATAGGTAATTTATTAGTCTTTATGTTATCACGTGTTACTGCTACCGTACCCCCCTGAGGCTGTAACTGAGATCAGGGTCATAATTATACTTTCACTGTCCAAACAAAGAAAAAGAGACCCTGCACTATGACAGTTATAACTGGGGATGACTTAACTTGGGAAAATCTAACTAGAAATGGAAAAAATAAAGGAAATTTGCAACACAACACTATAAAATAGGAACAGAGGCCTAAGCCCCTGGGAATGCCTTACAAAAAACATTCTTACTGTACTAAAGAGCGGTTTGGGACTTAACTTTTCTCCTCCATCCTTTACAGAGAAAAAAAGAAAAAAAAAGAAAGAAACAACATATCTTCAGTGTCTCTCTTCCGACTTTGAAAAATATTTTAATCAGTTATAACAAAAACCCACACCCAAATATTCCTGCCCACGAGTTCCCACTAGCAGGAAAGCCGTTCCCCTTGGAGCAGATGTTCATAACTGCTCCTTGTGCTGATTTTGCAGGAGTTGGAAGTCAGGAACAAATGTATTGCCAGGTTAACTTCCTTCTTCCACTTGTCAGTCCCTCCCTACATCACACAGCTGGTTTCAGTAACAACCCAAACAGTAACGGGGCGGTGATTAAAGGAACACGGAGCTCCTGTAGCAAAGCACTGAGGAAAACTGTTCCTCTCAATTACCGAGCACGGCAAACAACAACCCAGCCATTAAGTGGGGCCCCCACTCTGCACGACTGGTATTAATGCAATATTAGACTACCAGGTGCTGCTTTGCTCTGTTAAATCTCCAGCAAATTCAATTTAATACAGAAAATAAACAGGGGGCGCATTTGTTCCCCTCAAACATCTGCACGTTTCCCTTACTACTAAACCTGGACTTCACAGGCCTATCTGGGAAAAAGATGCAGAGACAGGCAAGAGAGCTGTTTTTCTGGTCATTTGGATGTAAACTCAGTGGAACAACCCTCTGTGAATGATGACACACACAGTGATCGACTGTGGGGCTTTTTCGTCACGACTTTTGCATCAAGTTTAACACGAGGTGGAAGTTGTGTCTGGTACATTAACCACAGATATTTCCCCCTTAACAGTAAACATGGGGCTTTTTTATAGTTCAATTATTTGTTCCTTGATCTAAAATTCTGGGGCAGGTCTCCATCTGGCGCTATCTGGCATAATTCCCTACTTATCCCATTATTTGTGAGGAGCTGAGTGTCTGCATTTGCTTTGAGGGATAAAAGGGAATTCTCATGCAGGCTACACGAGCTCCCCACTGCTTTCCCACAATTCTCTTAACATGGATTCTCCCCCTAATTTTATTTGGGTAATATATATTTCATTTCCCGGTTCAAGGTCTACTACATCTGTGAGCATTAACACATCCCAGCAGTTTACTCACTCCATTAATCAAGTGCATGGGAGCCCCCGGTGGTCCAGTGGTTAAGACGCAGGGCTGGTACCCTTGAGACCGCGGGTTCGATTCCCGGTCAGGGAGCTCCCCGGGCAGATGGT
>JAWWES010000042.1:4960254-4993896 GCA_035583135.1 Lophotriccus pileatus
GTCCTGATACCCTTACCCGTGTCGGGCAGCACTTCCATGGGAAGTGCCACTGAGTGTGGATGACAATCAGTGTGGATAACAATCAGTGTGGATGACAATCAGTGTGGATAACAATCAGTGTGGATGACAATCAGTGTGGATGACAATCAGTGTGGATGACAATCAGTGAGGATCTCACTGGGACATCTGCAACCATCACCCAACTTATGGGTGGGTCACAAACACCCGAACACCAAGAAGGGGAAGAGTTTCCCACACTGACCTGAAAGGCAACCTGAGCCCAAGGAACACCCAAACACCATTTCGTGCTCTGTGCTGAGGACATGCAGAATCACAGAGCAGAAATTCACCCTCAATAAAAATCAATTGGACTTGCAGTCCTAAGTCACTGAGGCGCTTTTCAATATTTAACCTGGGTCTACTCCCTCTTGGGTGTGATTTTCATAATTGCCTGCTGTTGGCTCACTTTGCTCCTGCTGGAATCAATCACTGCTTTCCACTGACTTCAGGAGGAACAGAGCTGGGTCACTGCTAAAGTCATTACAAATTCCAACCCTACTACATAAAAATTTTAAAAACTGAAATATTCAGAGTGTAATTCTGTTGAGACCATTAGGATTTATATTACAATAGTTTTCTTATGGACTCTAGAATTCTTTGAGAGACTGTGCAAAGAGGGGCAACCTTCTGTTCTTACATCCCTTACTAAATTAAACATTTTACAAACACCAAAAGTATTCTAAAGGGTATATCAAGGTAATATTTTCAGCAAATTTAGATCAATCTTTCACATCAGTAATATTAGTTATGCAAGACAAGGCAAATTTGAAAAACATAGGCAAAGAATAAAAAACTACAGATATTATGCAAATAACAGTTTCCTCCAAAATGTAATGGCTACTAAAACCTCACCTGAAACCCTCTGAACCTACTCTTCACAAAGATCTGGTCTAGTGAATAGAATAAAACTGATAACAATGATATTTCATTAGCAGGTCTAGGTAGCAAATGATGCAACCTTTCATGCTGAAATAATCTTCTCTCTCCCCATTTATTTATTCCTCCTGCTGAGGAAGAAAAAAAAAAAAACAAAAACCAAGAAAAATAAAGTTTTAAGCAGATTGATCCTATTGACCTTTAAGTTAAACTTGCTTTCAGACTAAACTGGTAAACCTCAAATCATCCAGACACAACCACAGGTAGACACTGATTCAAGGGGTGGGTGGGAGTTTTCATATGTTTCAAGTTATGAAAGGCTAAAGTTGATCAATAACATGTAAATAACGCTAAGAAAGAGAATGCAGGTGTTTGAAGAGGGATCACACAGTGATAAAAGATTTCACTGAGGGTCAGCACATGTCCAGGACCCGAGACACTGCTGAAAATGAGACTGCTCACCCCTCATCCCTTCAGCTCAGGAGCTGATCAGCATTATCAGGAGCTGTGTGTCCATTCCCAGAGATCAAAGAAACATCATTCTGATGAGTTCAAATTACCCCATTTCCACCAGGGGTGTAGGTTGGTTACTTGTTTTCTTATTGGTTTTCAAAAATGCATTTGCTTTAATTTAAGTGAAATCCAGGCTTTTTTGTCTGGGGGGGAATTCAGAGGCACAGACACACTCAGCTGAGCGAAGGTTGCTGGGAGCACAGTTGTGCAGATTTCTGTAGAAATGGACTGAAAAATAAATCTCTCTAATTTCCTCTGCCTCTTGCTGTTCCTCACTATAACTCAGAGTTCTGACTGTTCCTCACAAGTGTGGAGGTGCTCGCTGAACTTTAATTTCTCAAGAGTGACAACACAGAAGTGCTTTGCCAGTGACCCAGACTTGCAGAGCAGTGAAGAACTGACTTCACAGACTTGGACCAGATGGTTGCATGTCAGAACAAGGTAGTGCAGCTTTCCTGGAGCAGAAGGGAGGGCGGGAGGTAAGACACAGTCTGCAAGCAGATTCATGAATGAAGTTTAGCTTGCGTTTCTTCTCGTGCCCAAAAAACCCCAGTATATTTAGAATATTAAACAGATTTAAACCCATTGTAAGACACTGATCTTTTCCTTTGATTTTATTCATTTTGTGCTATGGTCTATGTGGTTCTTTAAGAGGTTCCTTTGCATTGCTGACCTGCAGTGTGACATCTGACTGTACAGCTGTGGGGACACAGCCTTAGATGCTCCAGTCATGGCCCTGGCAGCTTTCCTCCCTCACCCAAATTCAGGCTCCCTCGGCCAAAAACCAGCAAAAATTCCTTATTTCAGAGCAGCTCCAACTGTGGTGTGCCCACTCCAGCTCTCAAACTCCAGTTCATTAGTCTAACTCATTTTTAGCAGACTGCATGATTAAAACAGACCCGCTAAAAACTGAGCTACCAAGAAATTATATTTTAAATATAAACACGCACATATTTTACACACAAACACACTCTACTCTAGCAGATGAAAAAAATTTAACTAGTGCTGTTCATGAATCTTAACTACATAAGGCTTTTAAAGTGTTGTAAAGACAAAAGCTGAAGCAAAACCAAGTCAGCAGGGCTTTTCCCTTCTGGATTACACAAGAACGTGGACCACTAGTGTAATAAATTTACTTTGACAGCTGCTAAAAAATTTACCAAGCTTGACAGCATGCACAGAAAGCAAAACAGGACAGAGGATTGTGTGGGCTTCCCTTCTAGCCCCAAAGAAAAACTGTTTATTGGAAAGAAATAATGCTTAATTATATTTGTATGGTAAACTTCAAATGATAGGTTTTGTTGTCTACATCCTTCTCTCCCACTGATACTATTTCATGTAGTCAATTTGCAGACAATGTATTCTGCTCTCACAGAGAGCTCTGAAGAATAAATGAGGGTTCAGTTTGAGCAGGCACTGGATTGTATTTGGAATATAAAATACACTGTCTTGTCAGCAGAAGTAACTTCTCCTTTTCAGACTAAGAAAAAGCAGAAAAACAGTGCTTTGATGACTTCTACGACGAATTTGGAGAAATGACTTTGAAGAATTCCGAGCTTCTCAGAATTTCACTTTCAGCTACAAAAGATTAGTTTGATTTCGTACCTATATGGATTGGAATCCATCTCACTTTCCCCCCTAATGCTTCCAAAGTGCTAATGGCAGCACAAAAGGCTTGAGTGGTACAACAGAAATGAAAACAAATTGCAGGAACTGTGGCCAAGTAAGAACTACATGTCAGAGGAGAGTCAACTGTTGGCTCCGCATTGATCTGTTGAACCCGCACAGCACGTTCATATTTCTGATCTCATCCCAAAGCCTGGGCTCCTCCACACTTGGAACCGGTGTGTTATAGGGAGAACACGTGCCACTGAGAAAAGCTTTAAATGTGATTAACTGTTTGCAAACTGATTGCATGTTTGGACTCAAAATGCGACTCTGAACAGAAGAAAAGGAGATATCTCACTGCTGCCTCGAAGATCACACACGAGAGGTGACAGGAGGAAGCTCCTTCATTATGTAAAATACACCTTTCCTAATTGTTAATCACCTCTGAAACATCACGTTCCTTTGGCACTTGTTTGTGTTTTCTGTGTGTGCTCAAAGTGAAACATTTAAAAAGAATTGTGGCTGTGAAGAGCCTTCCTGAGCAATATTTATGTCATACCTTAGGAGGGCACTGCAGAATGCAAAGGGACACAGGAGAAATGTGGAATGGAGCAGTTTCTTCCCAGAGGTTCACAGGGAAACCTAACATTTAATCCTAAGGAGATTTTTTTTGCCTGGCTGATGGGAGATAAATCATATCCCAGAACTGCAGGCCAGCACATCCCAGGCACACCATCTGAAACTTTCCTCATCTAATTTCAGAAAGTGATAATTAAGGGCATGCAAAAAGTCACTTTACTACACGTGCAAGTACCACATACTTAGGTAATTTCATCATGAAAAATTATTGTTTTCAACATCCCTGAGAGATTAAAATGTGTGTCCATGAACTGCTCTTCCTAACCAAAAGCATGTACAAGAAAGTGATGATTTCCTCAGATCCAAGACAAATTGATTTCAGTCATATTTGTGGGTTATTCTGCAAAAAAAAGTCATCTTGCAGGACAGATTTTTTTCTTCCTTAAAATTAATCGATTCCTTCAAAAGCCCAAAGTGGAGAAAGAGTAACGATTTTATCAAATAATCTCATTTCTCACACTCTTAAATGTCTGAAGTTATCAACAAAAGAAGGAAGACTTTACAATGTATTTCCTCGAGCAATTTCTGCTGATAAAGAATTATCTGGAGCAGTAACTCTTGCAAAACATCTAAACTCATGTATTTTCAGTGAGTGGATTGGATTATCAGTAAAAGATACTGAACAGAACAATTAAAAAAAAAAATCCTTTACTGTGCTAATTGGAACATGTTCACAACTTTTTCCATAGTATTTTTTTTCCATTTCCCCCCCATGGCTTCCCAGACTGGGTTTGCAGCTCTAACTCAGTCCTGCCCCAACCCTAATGGTGGTGTGGTCTGTGTAGTGTCCTAATACAAGTCCACAGCTCTGGGAAAGCAATTGGGTTCACTGCAGTCGGGAGCAGTTTCTCTGTCAGGCACCTATTCTTGAGACAGAGCTTTCATGAAGGTTTAGCTGCACTGTCAGGGATGAAGAATGGCAAAAGAGCTGCTCTGGTTTCACTGAGCTGTGTCTGCAGTGCCTCTGAACAAGCTGCTGTGGCAGGCAGGGACACAGCAATACTCAAATAAATGCTTGCTTAGTAGAAGAGAAAAAAAATATGTTGAGGACACAGCTTATCTAAATGATTATTTTGGTTTAGACAGCCTTGCATTTACTGCCAATTAAATGCAAATTTAACAGGCTACAAATACCAAATCAGCAAAGAAAGAAAAAAAAAACCCTGAGCCCACCCCACCCCATGAAATATTTTCCTCTGTTTAAAAATAAGAATGATTGAATAATGAGGCTGATGTCTCCACCTTCCAAAGAAAAGGCTTTAGGTGTAAGTCTCAGATTTATATGGTAGTAATAATGGATCATATTCCCAGCACTGCCCAGAAGCACAGAGCAGCCTTAACCAGCTACCTGTGGATCCCCCTGAGTTACAGATTTCTCCAGATGGAGAAAATTCTTTTGACCCTCCCAACCTTTTAGTTTGCTTTTTTTCCATCTTCTTTTTTAGTGCCTACTGTATTCTTGTTTCTGGCATTCCTGTTTCTCTCAGAGAGAAAGAGAACCTGTCAAATTTTATAAGTACAAGATATTTCAGATCACCCAGAGTGTCCTGCGAAAGGCAGGGGATGGGTTTTTCTCTGAATTTAATGTGTAAATTGCAGCTGATTTTCCAGCTGGATTTATGTGTGATACTGCTGTTGGTCTTCAGACCTCTGGGTCTTCAAATTGCTTCTCCAAAACGTTGAAGCTAGGTGCTACAGGTATAATTAAACAGATAATATGCCTGTTGTGCTACGGACAGCACATGTCATCGGTCCCACACATCACTGGAATGAAACCACATCCGAAGTGAAATGGTTCCTCCTCAGTCTTTAGCCTAATGAGGTTGGTGATTTTTTGCTTTCATTCCTAAAAAATCATGTTATTTTAAAATTTACATTATTACGTTGACCTGTAACAGCCCTTTCTGATGTCAGTGGTCATTGTATGAAACCTTTGATGAGAAATTACACGATGTACACGAGAAAAAAAGAGAGGAATCAAAATAACTGGAAAAAAATGTCAAAATTATAACTTATGAAGCAAAAGTAGCCTCTAAACATTAGACTTGGGTGAGTGTGGGGTTTATTTTACAATAGAATCTCTTAGAGTTTGTCAGTAACATCCCTGGTGCCCTGGGTACCACACAACAAACAGCCAGCTTTGGATGAACTCCACACTGTAGAACGACCTGAGAGTGAAGTTAGAGTCTATTATAAACAAAGAAATAACAATTATCTGATGTTGAATAGTCTAATGGCAATGTTTTAAATAAGAATTAAGACATAAGCAACCTCTGAAGATAGTTTTTATGTAAATGAAGCCTTTTAAATGCTTTTCATGAGCTGGATGAACTTGTTGCCATCTTCAGTGCTTTGCAAAACCAAGAGGCTGCTTGACTTTGGAAAACAAGCCTCTGGAGCAAGATACAGCTAAAAATAAATATCTTTCTTTTGGTATTTCATTAGGCAGTTGGAGTTGTCTGCCTCGTGCAACACTGCACTCTGAGAGGTCAAACCAAGTTCAGAGAGCAGTGGAGCAATTCCTGCTGAACTACAGATGTCCTGGATGACACTATCAGTGCACATTTTGCAGGGGAATTCAGGGAACACAAACATTAATGAAAGTACTGATATTAAACCAGGATTAAAAGCATGTGTCAAGAATTTACTCTTTTACATTGCTGTAAAAAGCCAGTGAGATAAAGGGCCAAGGGTTACCTTCACCTCAGCTGAGAATATTTGTATTGGTCACTCAAATCACACTTTTAATTTCTTTCTTCCTTCTGATCTCCTAGTTATTGCCTAGGACTACCAGTGCTTTTTATTAGTTTAGAGTCTTGTGGTTTTATCCAGCAATCAGCTCCAAAGCAACAGATTCCTGCCAAAGGAGAGCATGTAATTGCCCAAGTGTGTTAATTCTGGGCTCATGGAAATAAAGGGGAATTGTTTTGCAGACTTCCCTGGGCCAGAGTTCCCCCCCAGGATTCTGCCAGTACCACAGTTCACTGACAAATTACTGTCTTCTGACTCTGTATTGGACTATCAGCTCCTACAATCACAAAAAGTAATTAGTGACACCCCATTCTTCAAACAGACCTTCTGCCCTGTGCCCAACTGCTGAACTACCAGAGTTAATTATTTTACTGTGAGATTTCAAGAATACTGTAATGCTGCATCTTAATGTCTTTATTATCCTCCTGCCAGAGAAGCTCCAGGGAGAGCAACCACAACATTTCCAACACTGAATACTCGCCTACAATAAAAGCTGCTTCCTCTGCAACCAGGGACCAAAAGTTTCTTCAAGAACTTTATTGAGAAAAACCTGTCAAGACTCAGAGCTGCACCAGAAGTGAGCTGGTCACTACTTTAGGACACAGAATTCTCCTTCAGTCCAATTTGGAACAACAGCAGAGCAAAAACTAATATAGAAAAACTCCTGCTTACTCAAGATCTTCAGTTTGCAAACCACTTTTGGCAGAGGGACTTATTCTGGAACTTTTTTCACTAAATATTAATTTCAAGAGGCAATATAACTAATATCTTGAAGTCCCACAAAATAATCAGGAGGACACAGCTTACTCTGTGGCACTACTATGTAATAATCTGGTCTAACTAAATGTATTTCTCCTCTTGGGCTCTCTCAGAACAGTGCTGCTAATGAGATTTTATAGTCCATGCCAAATATCCTCATATCAATTTTCTTATTTCTAACAGGAAATTATGAATAATGTATTTTTCTCTGTATCTCAAACTAATGCTCTTTCACTGGGAGAAATTTGAATAAATCCAAATGTTAATTATTTAAGATTTCTATTTATCTTCACATGCAAAGATAATGACATTGACTGCATTAGGTGACCCTAAAATAAGAGTTAGCTCCATTTTGGAAGTAAAATTGCATCTTTAATTTCCACTTTAAATATTAAGATATGAGGAAAAATTATTAATTTAGTGAATTGGACTATGTTCAACTTTTACATATGGGCTCCTGAGCGAAACCACACCACCAGTTTCTGTGGGTTTGTGAAGACCATGAGCAGCATAAAACACCCACAATCAAACAGGTCTGGGTGTGGCAAACCTGTGTTTCATCCTGGTAAATGCTCAGAACCAACAACAGCCAGGGATACCTCTGTAAGTTGGGTTTTTACTCTTGTAACGACAGGCTGATGCACAGATAACGTGACTCAGCTCTTCTCTCACCACACTGTGCTCTGCAGCTGGACAAATTTTAACTGATGGAGGATGGCATTGCTTTACTCAGTGTGGAAGCATTAATTTTTAGTAATTTCCTCTTTTCCAGTATCTCTTATTTAACGTGCACATATATATGTGTGTGTATATATAAAGAGATATATATATATATGTCCAAATAAGCTTATGGACATGTACAAAGAACAGCATACCATGGATATAGAGAAATGGTTGAAAGAAGACAACAAAATGGCTAAACTAAGAGTTGCAATCTTCCACAGTGAGTTTGTATTTATACACACATTTTTGATTACAGGATAGTTCAATGAGAAATCCTTGCCTTTAAAGCACAAACATCCAGGAACCTGAATTTCACAGCTGGTGCTGGGTAAATTCAAACCACTGAAATCAACTGAGCTGGTAAAATTAGTGAAATCTGAGGCCCTGAACAGCCTTTGTGGAGATAAATCTTGCTCACATATGGAGAATGCACGTTTTCAAAGATATCCTAGAGTTTTGGTGGCATGAGCTGCTGTTTGCATATTTCCCCCCGCCCTCTTTCACATGGAAAAGGCAGCAATAAACTCACAGCAATAAACCCTAACACCAAGGTGTTCTCAGGAATAACAGATCATCTGCCTACCTATGAAAAGAAGCTCAGTTTAAAATGCTTTGCTTTTTTTTTTCTTCCAGCAAAGCAAATGATGCTAAGTGATTCAACTCTCACACCCATTTACAGAAACAATTATAAGAGGCAATAGCATATAAATCTCTTAAGCCCCAGCGTATCTTCCAATCCTGATTTAAAAAACAAATGCCTGTCTTGTGAAAATCATGTTTAATAATTCTTCTTACGGGCACCGTGCAGGGAAATGAAACAACTGTAGCTTTAGGCACATTTTGCACAGTGCTGTGCTTGCCTCTCCTCCCTGAACAGGACTTAAAAACTACTGGAAATAAACATAACATCAGCATTTTCTCCCACTTCAAATTTTACAGCCTGCAGAGGTTTACATTTTATTCAAGCATGTTGTCAGGGGACAGGAGAGGAACAACTGACCTTTGAATCAGTAACAGGAGTTGTGTCAAAACCAGCTAAATAGACAAAAGTTAAGCCTGAACCCATCAAACGCAGTGCTTCAGTTAGAAAATGTCCAGTAGGTCTTCAGAAGAGGATGGGAAAGGTAAGTTCTAGATAGATTAAAAGACTCTCTATTTCCAGTTCTTCCCTCTGGCTTGTACAGCTTTTGTTCTAGCGTGAACACAGCCAAATCCTGACATCAGACACGGTGATAAGCACACTGCAACCACCTCCACAGGTCATTTGGAGCTAATAGAGAGAATTTCTGTATTAAAATAAACCCTCATATACCCACAGCCTTTGACTCACCACACCCAGCCTTGACTGAGCAGGAGAATGAGCCCTGCTCCTCCAGGAGCCTCCAGCACCTGAAAACACTGTGGCTCTCGTGCAGCTGGAATATGTTCTAATTAGAACAGAAGTTTGAGAGAGTGCCTTTAGGGACAGATAATCTGTGAGGCTGAGAACTCTGACTTTTGATGTGCAGATCGTTTCTGGCCAGATTCTACAGAGGAATCAGTGGAGCTTCACCAGCTGACAAAGGGTGAGGGTTTGTCACCACGTCTGTGTAAAACTGCTGGCATCTTCTTTCCAGTGTTTCCCCGGAGATTCAGCTCTCTGGCTGTGCCACAGCTTCCCATCACTTGTCTCAGATCTGGATTTCACTCTGATTTTGAGTGGAGTTGAAGGTAAACTTGGGTAACTGTTTTGTTATTTGTTTCTTTTAGGAACTCACCAGAAGGGCTGATCGAGGAATACGTGACCATAAAATGGCTTTGAAAAAAAGGTGTCTTTTCATTTTATAATCCTGCTGAAATAGCATTGGTTTTGCTTCACATGCACCTGCAGAAAAGTGAATAGACCCACCATCACCAGTACCTGACAGTGCAATGCTTCTGTTGAAAATTTCATTATCATTTCCTAGGGACTACCTGAGGTACTTTCTCAGGCTCATTAATAAATACAGAGCTTACAGAAGTTACTGTGTTTCATATTCACGCTGTAAATGTCATTTAAAAATCACATCAAGGGTGTGGATGAGATTTTCAAGGTGAGATTTAAAAACTCTAATGGAAGTGGGAAAAGAATTTAATCAGTCACGGCAAACCTGTCAAACTTCCTATTTCACTGTCTGCCAGGAACAAATATGCATAATAACCATTGCTTAATAGATGAACTCTAACATACATTAAAAATCAACTGTTGAAACAGATGCAAACACACTTAAGGTAAAATTTGCATCAGGATATGCCTCTGAAACTCCCTTATGAGGCTTTTGAAAAGCTTCTATGAAGGACTCTTGCTGCTTTCACTCCTCCATTTATTCTTAATATACTGAGACAAGAAATAATAGATTCATTTCAGCTTCCAAATCCATTACTCCAGGCAAGCAGAATTAGTTTAGTCCATGTTTTTTTTTTCCCCAATTCTTCATTAAAACTCTGTTGTAAAGGGAAGTATTTTCTCTACAATATTAAACTTTGTTTATTCTTTCTCTTTTGGAATGGGAATAAACATCATAAAGGATATGAATGACTAAATGCTGAAGACACTAGAAACATATATAGTTATTTTTAAGAACTATGTACAGAAAAAAATCCTGAGATCTAAGGTAAAAATGGGAAAGAGACAAAGAGAAACCCCTTTACATCCATGATAACATATGCACTAAAATATTTTCTTATTTGTAGGTAGGAAGAAGAATTCAAAAATAAATAATAGCAGAAGGGAGAGGTCAATTGTGTTACATCATTTTCTCTAAGCATGTTAAAAGGTTAATAAATTAAAATTTGATATAAGAGCTTAGGTTTGTTCAAGGTCAATGAAAAGGGGAGATTATAAATATCCACAAAATCGCCAGTGGATGACAGAGCAATTTGCTGAATACACCAATTACATCCATGTCTGCAGGCCAAGAAGCTTTTGGGTCTCCTTTTTCCTTTCCAGAGACGTGACCAACCAAGTGCCTCCCACTCCTTTATGGTTTTCCATTGCTTGTACCAAGACTCCAGAAGATTCTCCAGCTGTGCACAGAGGTGGAGTCTTTACAGCTTTTTACCTCTCCTGTAGAAACAGCGTCAGTGACTAACAGACTCGAGGGATAGGGAGGAATACAAAGGATGGAAGGCTGGCAAGGTCCAGTCCTTCCCTGGAATTATCACAGTCTTCAAGAACCTCCAGACCCCTTTTCCTTCTGCAGGGAAAGAGCCTCGTCCTTGCTGTATTCTGTGGTTGTTACTTTGCTGTTCCTGCCTTGGGAGAGCACAGGTAACTCCACACTCTCTTTAAAACATAGATCAGCTCTGGCTCAGGACAGAAAGACAAAATCCAGTTGGATTCTGGTCCCAGCAGTGTTGTAGCCCGTTGGCCACTGCACCATCAGCAGGAAGAACCACTCTGGAGTGTGAAGTTTCCAGAGTTAATGAGTGTATAACCACAGTTAAAGCAATAGCTGCATTTGTGTTCATTTTATTTTGACAGCTGTGCTTCAGCTGTGATTACACTCTGCTCTGTACTAGGCAATGTGCTCTCTGCCTTCTAATGAACTCTTCATCATCAAAAACCTCAATATATAAGACCCAGCTATTAAATATTTGGAAAGAAATGAACTGAGACCACAAAATCCTAGACATGTTCTAAAATACAGAGATTAGTGAAGTGTTAATCATCCCCTGCAGTGTTTTTCAGTGACTAACTACACAGAAAGAAACCATAACATTTGGTTTAAAACCAAAGGACCCCAGAAGATGCACGTCAGGACAGCTCTCAGGCACTTAGCTGGAAACACAGGCCACAGGAGATAAGCAGTAGAAACACACAACCCTTCCCCTCAACAAATAATCATCATCATTCACCCAAAATGTTATTTCCACACTGAAATCCTGACCTCCAGCTC
The DNA here is from genome assembly GCA_035583135.1 of Lophotriccus pileatus. Lineage (NCBI taxonomy): Eukaryota > Metazoa > Chordata > Aves > Passeriformes > Tyrannidae > Lophotriccus > Lophotriccus pileatus. Next base: position 4,972,101 of record JAWWES010000042.1, read on the forward strand.
CACTTTGACTGATGGTGCTGGCAAAGGGGGCAGCTGATAAATTGAGCCATCACAATGTTCCCAGCATAGAGATAATTCTCCGAGCTGGTCGATCTCCGAGCTGTGATCAAGTGTCACAGCTCAGCAGGGCAGGGACAGGAGTCACACCCAGAGCCAGGGCTGCATGCAAGACCCCCTAAGATCTGAGGCACGGGTGTCCTGCTCCACTGACAGTGGAATAAGAGTCTGGAGAACCAAAGATGTCAGAATAAACAGAGCCAGGGTGCAATGAGTGGCATTTAAGGGCGGTCCTGATGTTTGGGTGTTTGTGGTGGTAACTGGACAGATCTTTGTGGGATGTCATTGCCACGCTCTTGAGCCAGATTCAACTGTTAGAAGTGTCCAACTGTGGGACATGGAGAGCTTTACATGCAGGTCCTTTGCTCCCCTAAACAGGAGTTCCCACCTCAGCAGCTGTGCAGCAGCCACTGCACAAACAGGCTGGACCAAACCCAGTTTAGGGTGGTTGGCAGGAGAAGGATCACTGTAAACCATTCACCTCCTCTGTCCATTTATCCAGGGTGGGCATGCCCAGGGATTGGAGTCTAGCTCACTACCACCAGCAGTTCAGCCTTCCTCAGCTGTTCCAGACTATTGTCCCCAGCCCAAGAAGCAAATAAACCCTTTTCAAATAAATTTCAATTAGCCAGGCTTTCCTATTGTTAAAGATCAAGGAAAAGCCCTGGAGAACCCCATTAACATGCAAATGAGTAGGTACACAAACATAGTTCCTATGTGAGCCAGTATCAGCAGAAACACAATTAATTCTAAATACAGATACATCCAACGAGATTAACACTGGACAGCTTTGTAACAGACCCTCATAACCTGCTCATTTACACTCACTGCTACCACTGAGCCTCCCCAAGAGGCAGAAGAGCCTCCCTGTATCTTTGCTGCCAAGAAAAGTCAAATCCCTGTGGGTAAATCTCAGCAGAATCTCTCCCTGTAAATCCTGACAGAGCAGCAGATCTGCAATCTGCACCACGAGGCAGCTTCAGCAGTTTGATGGCAGAGATTGTTGAGCCCATCTGGCCCTGGCAGGGTGAATTCTACCCCAGTGCTCGGCCCCCACGAGGATTTTTTGCTCTGCCACGAAAAACCACCGCAGCACACTCTGCTTTGCACCAGCAGCTCCATTCCCCTGACAGCTGAGCTGACACTGTTTTTGTGACCTTTCCTGAAGACTTGTGTCCTGTGGACAAAATCACCATCAAGGCCAAAGCCTTGCAGACAGCACAGGATTCCAGAGCTCGGAACTCAACTGCGACTCCAGGCGTCATTTGCTTTTTCATTTTGCAATAATAAATCTGGCCTGACCCTTGTGGCTTTTTTTTTTTTTTTCATTGGCTTTCAACAAGTTTTTTAACCCAGCAATTTCTTGAGGCACTAACACTTTGCTTCCTGAACGGAGTATTTTGATAATTTCTAATTTAGTATTTGCAAAATGCTTTCTAGAGTTTTACTGTAATTATTTCTTCACTGAATACAAAAACAGTCCAAGTTCTTTATCGCATTTTGCCAGAACAGCGTGACCAGGCCCCCACCCCCACACTTTGTACAGCCAAATTACCACAAAATACTTTTCATTAGAATTCAGTCAGGTCTTTAAAAATATTTCTGTTGCTCATGATTGTTTCCTTCCCACCTTTCCACCACGCGACGGGATCACTTGTTATTTTCTTTTTTTTTTGCACTAACCTTATTCCAAAAAGTGCATAAAGTTTAGACACTCTACAACTTTCTGAAAGTATATTTAAAAATACATTTTTCATAAGCTTTTCCTCCTTTAACTGAGTTACAGGAGTCATGCTTTTTCAGCCAGGAAGAGTATTATGCTGCTGAATGTGAGCCACGCAGAATAAGTTTAAGACTTTAAATAGCAAAGTATAGACTAAACATCTTATTAAAGCACAAATACCATATCAACTGAAAGAAAGAGCCAGCATAAACTAAATTACAAAATCACTGAATCAGTCTCTACTTTCTGAATTCTAAAATTATGCAAAGATTCCATTCCTTTCACCCCCTTTTTTCCAAGCACTTTGACGGGGATCTGAACTGTGTCACAGAGCAGTTCCAGAACACAGCACAGAGCTATAATATCGAGATATATTGGCTCTTAGAGCTCAGAGAGCTGTACAGCCAGAAGCCAGAATGTCAACACTTGTTAGCAGGGCTGGTTAAGATAATTGTAGTGTGTCATTCCAACAGGAATCTGTCTCCTGCATCCACTGCAAAACCCACGCCATGCCAACACAAGCAAGGCAAAATACGTTGTTCATTTGCAAATGAGCCACCCAGAAATGGTTTGTGCCACTGGGTGGGCAGATGCCCACTGGGGACTCTGCTCACTGAACCAGGATGAACCTAAACCAGAGAGGGTCCTGCTGGTCTGTCCCATGGACACTGAGGAGTGTCCTGACCTGAACAATGTCCTTGCCCAAGACCTGCAGAATAAAGGCCCTGGTGGCCTCATGAGCCCTCAGAACAGTTTGGAAAGGCAAAGCTTTCCAGCTCAGTAGTGAAGTTTTACCTCCCCAGAGACACGGGAAAGTACAAAGAAACCACTGCTCTTTGCATGCAACAGCAACATAGAGCAGCAATCAGTCCTCCCAGCTTAGACTGATTTAGCTTTTCTGACTGGAGACTGGAAGGGAAAAGGGGTAGAAGTCACCCTGGGAGGTTGCATCCACAGCAGAGGTGTTTTGTCAGCACCAGTGTGCCAATAGTCCTGGGCCAGCAAAGGGCTGCAGACTCAGCAGACGTCAGGAAACAGGAATAATCAATCTGTTTTCAAAGGGATGGCTTTGTAAAGACCATGCTTGCACTGCTTCTGGAGGAATTCTACACTGAAATTATTCCTCTGAACACATCCAGCAATAAGTGTACAACAAAAACTGGCTGATGCAAAAGGCAGAACAACTTCTGGACAAAGGTTGTAGAATTCGGTGCAAATGTTTCAGCTTAGGAAGGTACTTGCAGCAATAAACACCAGTGGAAATTAATTGCAGAGTTTTAAGAGACTGTGCAACAATAGAAGCCCATCTAACCCCCACATCTCCTGGGAATTCTGATTCAGCAGCAACTTCTCAGGTTGTTCAACCGTGACAGAAATCAGCAGCCTCAGCCCGTGCTAATATTCCTCTTGCAATATTTAAGAAGTGTTATGCTACAGTCCAGGAGAGACTTCAAAATATTGGGATGTCCAGGTATGTTATTACCCAAACAGGAGGTCTTCATGGGGTAACTTGAAAAGTGATGCTTTCCAAGAGTGGAGTTCTATCCCTACGTGAACCAAACAACTACCAAACAGCTCCAAACTGTCAGATTTCTTTGAACAGGTTTTTAACCACAGGAGTGGGGAGGGACAGAGACAGGCAAGCCAAATAACACCAAGTGTTGATCAAGCCTAAATACTTTTGGTTTGCCACCATTAACAAACATGACATGTATTGAATTTCCTTCTAATTTTCTCGATTCCTGGACTTATATTGCAAAGTGCAAATGGCACTGCATGCACGAAATGGCAAGTGTGGGTGATTCTGATGTGCTGCAGGTGTCAGCCACAAACTGACCTTAATATTTAATACAGTCACAGCTGTAAGAATCCCTCAGCATGTCCATCCAGCTGCTCTCTTCACTTCACTGCAGTGCTCAGGTCCCTCAGTTGTCCAGCTTGCACGTCAACATGTGCATATGCTCCAGCCTGGAACAACCTGCATCATTTTGTTCATAAATAAATGTGAATGCAGATGACAGGCTCTCCCCTGAGACAGTACAGGAGAATGCCACTGCAGATTTTGGAGGTCTGGGTTTTTTCCTCCTCTTTTTTATATTCTTTGCTTGTTTGGAGTTTGTTTTGTTGGATTTTTGTTTGTTTGTTGGGGGGGGGTGGTGGTTTTATTTGTTTCTTTTGGGTTGTTGTTTTGTTTGTGGGTTTTTTCCCCCAGTTGATTCCCCAAGGACTATCCCAGTTAGTTCAAAACCCAAAGTCAGCCCCCAAACTACTTCAGGAGTTATTTTGCAGCTTTGTGACCCATCTCCACCCCAGCACCTATGGATTGTGCAGGCATGCAATCACAGGTGATGCCAAACAGCATCTGAGGTGGCACATTAATTAGAAGTTTGGATAAGCTCTGGTATCCTGCACAGTGGAAAATGCAACAGGAGAGGCACAGACAGGCTGGAGTTGTGCTTTCTGATAACACCCCTTATCAAACAGGAGGAGCCTGTGCTTTGGGAATTGCAATTCCCTGCTGGACAGAGGGATAGCACACTGGAGACCTATTTCCAGAATTTAAGAGGCACATCAATCCTGAGCTAGCCCACTGCACAAGGATGTATTTCTATCCCAGTGCTGAAGGTCTCAGAATAATGGTCCATTACGGAGATACATTGAGGGAATTACTCACTACGTGCTCAGGAAGGGAGTGGTCCTGAGAGCTGCAGCAGGCACAGAACTGATGGCTTGGCAGTGGGTGAGGGGATATGTGTGTGCACTTTAATTCTGCAGGTGGAAATACAGAGAAGAAAAGGCCTTTCTTCAGATTTTTGGTATATAAAAATGAAGATTAGACAGAAAAAAATATCCTAGCTGGGAATTTGAATATCTAAACACTGTAAAGGAATGTTCTATTGCAGCTCAATATTACACATTTCTACAAAATATTTTTATAGGCTTACTCAAAAGTCTCAGTTTTACTTTCATTGTCTTCTAATCTTTCTTTTACTATGAATATGTATTTTCTAAGTGGTAATTTGCATTTAAGCTCTAAAATCTGTGCAAGGATTTCAAATTGTTTATACAAGATTAAACTATAAAAAAATACCCCAAAACAATCCAAATGCTCCACCTCCATGCAACAATGATAAAAACTACCCAGGGTTTGCTTTTTTTATTGTGGTTGTGGGGTTGTTTGGCTTTGTTTGTTTTTGGGGAAGGCTTTGGTTGTTTGCTTGGTTGGTTTATTTTGTCATTAGGGGGTTTTTTGGTTGTTGGTAGGAAATGCAGTATAAACATCCATTTATATCAGATTCATAATTATGTATTCAGGTAGAATTTCAGAGAGCTTTGAATCAGCAGAGTTGGCAGTACTGTGGAGTCAGATATTCTTTATACACATTCCCATATCACAACTGATCACAATACAAAAGAAAGTTATTTTATTGCTTTTGGGGTATTTTACAAGAAACAGATACCCTTGTCCTTTGGACAAGTAATATCCATGTGATGAGCTGTTCTTATCGATTTTGATGGGGTCAGTGTGAAAGCAGCAGCAAACAGATGCCCTGCCTCCCCAGAGGTGGAGTGCATGTCAGAATGATCATGCTGACACATGCACTGGCTTTTCAAGCTGCTTGAAGCAAACTCCATGACAAGTAGTCTACAACACACAGGCAGAGTTCAATGCCAGTATCTCCCCTACCTGTAACCCAATAACCTACCTATAACCTGTAACTTAACCTACCTCTGACCTTGGTATTTGTTATACTCTGGCTATATGTTAGATCAGGCTGATCTAACAGACACCTCCTACCTTCACACCCAGGGAAGCCCAAGGAGGTGCCTGCCAAGCTCAAGGCAACACACTGGTAACTAAACCAGCTTGATTATTGCTCATGGAAGCACATTTGCTACCAGACCTCCAGCAGACACAGGTATTGGTGTTGCCTCACACCTAAGGCTGTGGAAAGTGTGCCAGTCACCTGAGAAAGAATCTATCATCAGTCCCCTGGGAGCAAATCCATCCTCATCGGTGTAAGAGTGCAAAGAGGCTCAGGGAAGGGCAGGAGGAGCCTGGCTCAGCTCACACTGACACACTGCCCAACACCATTGGCAGCAATTTGCAGAGCAGCACTCAGATTTCCTACATTTCTCTCCATGTTGTGTCACCCAAGCCCAGTGATCAAGCTCGATTAGTATCCCGAAGGCTGACATTTTCTCCGTCTGAGAGAATCCTCCTCTGCCTTTCGCGGGAGGCGAGAAATGCACAGCTGCGGTTTTGCTCCGGACAGTGCTTTGGTGGCACTTGGCTGACACCTGTCGACACTGCCCCACGCTCAGCCACACGACTGCTTCACTGACCTCCCCCTCCATTCACCTGCAAATTTTAATTATTGCCTGAAAGCTTTTGAAGCTAAAACCATGCTGGAGAAACGCTCTGCATTATCAGCTCTGCTCAAAGGCACTTGCTTTAGGACATCTGTCCTAAGTTACCCGGTGAGTTCAGCAATAAATTAAGTAGTTATCCAATTTTATCAGCTGCATGAAGGAAGACTAAAGAAGGATCCAACAACTGGCACACCACTGAAGAAATACAGTTTCCTCTGCCACCTTGCTCTTAGCTGGAGGAGCCCCAAATTAGCAGAGGTGCCCAGGAGAGGTACTTGTCCTTTCCCCTGGAAGGTGATGTGAATTGGTTTTTGACACCAGCATGGAGACACTATTTCTTCCTCCTTATGAGCTTCCAACTTCCTTAATTACTGCAGTTCATTCTCAGTGACCAGAACCTGGTGATCCAGACTGAAGTCAGAGCATTTTGTGAATTAACTGATGGGAAACTACTTTCATTTATGGTGAGATCTATTTACCACTATTTCTCAGTTATTTCCATAACAAAACCTAGGGGCAGCAAGGTGCAGGTCCACCTTAGGCATATAGTTACATATTGCACTGGTACAAAAAAAAAACACAAAAAACCAAAAAAACCAAAAGATAGTTGTCCCTGGGAAAAAAAAAAAAAAAGGATTTTGAATGATTTGCAGTATCATCTAACACTGAAGTGATCCATAACAGTACTCTTAAAATTCCCTAGGATTTGGAGTTCACTGAAATATTCAAAGAGTAAGCTACAGGTAAATGCTAGTAAGACACAGATTTAAGCTCCTGCAACCTACTGCTCAGAGGCTTTGTAGTCACACTACTAAAGAAAAGGGGGAAACTCCATAGCCTACAATTAGGAAAACCAGGAGAAGCCTACACTTCATCACCATGGAAAGTGCAGCCACACCTTCCCCTGCCAGGCACTTCTCTGGGACTGCTCTCATCGGGCACCACGTGCTGGGATTTGGCCAAGGACGAGCCATTTGAGCAGCAGGGCTGAAATCTGCCCACTTGGGCTCTGAACAAGACCAGGGCAGGACTGGAGACTGCACCAACCAGCTGCTTTGCTTATCTAAATTCCCTGACTATAAAAACATATCTGTGGGATGGTTACCCTTATGGAAAGCTTTGTCTGTTGGCTTATTTGGATGCATATTACAGAAAATATTGCTGCAAGCAATTTCAGCATCCCTGCAGAGCCTGCTTTGCCCTCACTCTACAAAGTAGGAAAACAAACATATCATTCCTGTTTATCAGCCAGAACACCCCAACAGGCTGGATCACTTTTTTGGGGTCAGATTGCCACTTATTTAATTTGTCACTGCTTTTTTGATTTCAATACACCCATGCTAAGACACACCTCAATAATCTAGTCCAGCCCTCAATAGCCCTGAAAGCAGAAACAGGTCACACACACCTACCCACCACAGCAACCAAATGTTGAGATTTAAAAAAAAAAAACAACAAACAAAAAAATGGAGCCACAATATGACAGAAATAAACAGAAATAAGCTTCATTGTGGAGAAAGAATGGACAGGATGAAAGCACTTTCTAGCACGTGCAATTTTGGTATCACAATACATGCACTTTCCCAGGGTTACAGCAGAATGCTGGCTTTTCAGTTAGAAATGGGTAGTCTGAGAACCTTTGAAAGGCAGCAACCACTGGAGTGTCCACCTGCAAGCAGTTACCCTATACAAACTATGCAAGAGAGGGGAGATGGGAGAAGTAACCCTTCACTCATTCAACCTCCCTCACTTCTAATGTGATGGGAGCTCAAGCACTCAGGAAAATCAGATGAGAAATTTCCAGCTCACAACTGTTAAATTGCTACCAAAAAAAAAAGGGCACAGCGTGGACCATCGGTCCAAGAAATTTAAAGTTTGGAACTTTAAAGAAAATACACAACAAATAATAATGAAAGAATCTATTTGTCAGAGATGAAGGGGTAGACCACAGACTGCCTCTGGTTTCAAAGCCTGTAAAGGAGGTCTCTGCTGACAGCTTGGAGAAATGTCTCTGAAATGCAAAACTCCAGGTAAATGCAAAGAAAAGGAAAGATCTCATTAGCTGCAAGGATCATGCCCTGCTGAGTGTACCTGCACTTTTAAAAATCACCTTTGGTAGAAGTAATATCAGAGTTTGAATGACTCAGGTTTTCACTACACAGGAGCTTTGCTGTGCTATTACAGCTATATAAAAGCCTTAAAAAGTAGTAAGGAATGGTGTCATACTTTGGAGAAGCTCTCCAGCTTTGTTCTGCTCCAACAGGGGGGAAAAAAAAAAACCAGAGTTATAACTAAGAGGTATTCCAGAATACATAGAATACCTTCATTACATGAACCAGCCAATTCCACAACTAGGCAAGAAATGTATTTTGGGCATTGTAAATGTAAATGTATTACTGTTTTCCAAGGAAAACATGTCCATAACAATGAGGAACATGTCTTTTCAGGTCTTGATTTCCCACTCACAAAGAATCCTGGGCATCCCAGACCCACCTGGGGGGTGCTGGGGTTCCCAAGTGTTTTGTTCTAGGCCACTGCTTGTCTTCTGGAGATGCTGAGAGAGAAGGATGAAGCTGCCAGTGATCAGTGTTTGAAGTAGAACATTAAACAGAGAGAGACAACTTCAAGGGGCAGAAGCTCCTTGTTCAGAGGTCTGGGAGAGGGAATAGTTCTGAACTTGCCTCTGGTGAAACTGCTTCAAATAAGGCACTACAACAGGTAACATTTAACTTATTAAAAACAAGAGGTAGACTAGTAATTTCTAAATTACATATGACCCGAGTCTTAAACTCTCAGCACCTGCCCATCAAATTAAGATTTCAGCCCTTGTACATAATTTAACATAATTACAGTAAAGATATCTAAATGCAAATTGATTTCATCAAACAATGAATACTTCAAGAAGGTTAAGCTTCATATTTCTGAAATGAGTTCTCATTTTAAATGTTTCTGGGGACCTTAAGGCTAATCTTCAGCATTACCAATTATCCACGAGTAGTCAGAAGAGCTGAAGGTACATTCAGGAGATCTTGGAAAAGTCTAGACATCCAAAATATTACCAAATATTGGTGAACAATTGAGAGCCTCACACTAATTAAACCTTAGCTCCTAATCAGAGGCAAATGGATGTGGCTGTGCAGAAGAGGCAGAGAGGGGTGAGATGGCTCAGCAGTGCTCAGTCAGAAGCAGACAGGCTCTTGCTGCCTGTTCCACAGCCCTGCATCAGCCTGGGATGTTTGACCAGGATTTAGGACCTAGTTTCTCTCAGCTTGGTGATTTATTCCAGCAGGATGATGCCAGCACCTGCTTTCAAACTGGTGCCATAACCTTCCTCTACAATCCTTCCAACAGTGACGTTAGAGAAGTGTTGTAATTACTGCATTGCCACTGCAATCAACAGGGTATTACTGATTTCTATTAACATAATGGACTCCAAAAAACACAGGTTTTTTTTCTTTTTTGTCATGGCAATGTGACATATTATGCTTCTGCCTTTGAAGAATGCACTGAGCATCACTCAAAAGCTGTGCCCTTCCTGGCAGCTCCATCTGAGGCAGCAACCCAGGAGCATGTCCTCGAGCCCAGGTGTAATCCCTGCACAAGTCTAGGAGAAACATCCAAGGTCAGAAGCCCTTCGAAACTGCAGGAGAGCAAGTGATTGCTCAGTGGCTGGGAAAAGAAATAATTAGCCCTGCCAGAGATTTCTGAGGAAATCCTGAAGCGTTATGGGACCTATTTTACATCCTGCCTGCTAAAGGGATTATATCATCTATCAGAGGTGGCTGCACTACAAACTTCCTTTTATCATACACACACCAAAGATCAGGTGAGAGGTTTAATAAAACACTAAATGGAACAAAATGGCAAAGAAACAGGGCTATAATTACCTCTGAAGCTTTCTCCTTGCCTAGCAGGAAGCATTTTTATTACATGGTCTTTACATTTTAGAAGGCACCTGAGTTCCTCCTTGAACAGTGATGGATAAAACAAACAAACCAAAAAATTCACAAGGAAAGACAAAGCTTTCTCACCAAATCCTGCTTGCTTGTTACCTCGAAACAGCAGAGTGAGAGGAAGTAGGAAAAAACTTAGTGTGAAAAATAGGTTGCTTTCCCTCCCTCATGGTGAGGGTAGACCAGACCTTTACTTGGAGAAAATTGGCATAATTTCTTTCTAGTCAACCAATTAAAACAGGAGAGCTCCAGAGTCCCTGAGGCTCTGATTATTTCATACTGTGCTCCTGCAGACATTTTAGTCACCATGGGGTAAAGTTGCCATGATGCATGTCCTTGAGGATATATTAATAGTGAAACACTAGTACTACAATTTAATAGGATTAGCTGAAATTGCTGTAATACATTTTACAGATGGGGAAACTGGGACACAGGCAGACTTAATTTTAAGCAACTAAATCCATATTTTGGCACCAAAGCAACCTGATTCTCAGTAGTGCAGAACACTTAACTCCCACGCTGCAAGGTTCCCAGTTCATTTTCCCTGGAGGCAGCTCCACACCTCCTTTCTAGCTCATACACGTTCCTGAGAGGTAAATCAACCCCTAGCAGGGTATGTCACCACCAGAGCCCAAGCCTGTGTGCATCACAAAAGAGATTCCCACTAAGGTAATGGACCTGCCTTGGAAAAACTCCTGCAATTCCCTTACATAATCACACCACCTCTGTCTCTCCCTTGATACTGCCTTTTTCTCCTCCTCTCTCTGATCTGTACTAAAGTATCTCTTTCTCCCCTCCTTGCCTTCAAAATCCATGGACAAATACTTTGCTCCTCTAAACCACGTTTGCTCCACTGGAGCCAATGTTGCTCCAGTGTAAAATTTGGCTCCCTGCTGGCAGATGCTGCACTTATTTGTTTTTCCCCCTCTTCAAGTAATTTCTCTTTCTTAATTTCTTTACTTTTGCTCACTGGTGTTTGGGGAGGAGAGCAGCACCAATTCTCAACCTTGCTAGCAGAGATCTAAACTGTTACATTAAAAAAATTGTCAAATAACACCACAGCCCAGTTTCCAAAGCTCCAAACCAAGAGCAAAGCAAGCTTTTTTCAGTCCTCTATAGCAAATCTTACCATCCCCATTCCATTATTCATTGGTACATTTCTAGTACCTTACACTGTCACAACTTGTGCTGGTCCTTTTTGCATTGTATCTTTTATTGCATCCTTATTCAGCAAGCTCTGAAAGTGAGTTCTGGCTGTTCTCTCTCTGTGCAAACTCCAGGAGAGCTCACAGAACTCTGCTGGGCGTGCTGCAGCACCTTCAGAATCATCTGGCTCCTCCTGGTGCCTCTCCTGAATTCTCAGACATCCCTATTCCCCATTTCACTAGGCCAGGTTAGCATCTTGCTTTCCATCTAGCACAGCCATTAAAACAGATTTATTCTGCTGCAAAGCATCCCTGTCACCCCCCAGACCTGATTTACCTCCTGTGGACCCCTAAGTGGAGAAGGAGAGCGTTGCACCTCTCCTGGGTGAGCAGCCTCCAAGCTCTGGATCCATCAGCTCTCACAGAAGCTGACAGCTCCAGCCAGGGAACAGTTCCTCACCCCTGGATGACCTCCTTCCCTGTGCTCCAGCTGGGAGCCTGCTGACCCTGCTGACCTCTGTCAGTCACCAGCTCCTGTGACAGCATGGCTACACCAAGAGAATAAAACCCCCAGTCCCAATAGTTCTGCTTTTTGTCCAGGGTGGTTACCAAAGTGAATGCCTGATGAAAGAAATTAAAATCTAGCCTTTTGCTTCCACAGGGTTAACTAGAATGAAATTTGACAGCTCCTCCACTTTAGAAGCTTTATATCCCAGCTGGTTAACAAAATGTAGTAAATAAGCTTACAATTGCACTTTTCCCTGTTGCTGTCAACTCTCAGCTCCCTCAAGATGAAGAGGCAGTGGGTTAATTGTACGTGCATTGCTTGCTGGCTCCACTGCTCTACCCAGCACTGGGGGAAAGAAGAGAGGGGGTGGTGGGTCCTGCTGGGTTCAGCTCCAGTTCTTCCAATTGATTCCCATACCAGGGAAAACCCTGGGAGAAGACAGCAGGAAAGCACCCTCCAGAGGCACAGCACTGCTCTGCCCACACAGAGCAGCCAAGGTCCCCAAAGCTGCTTCCCTCCCATCCAACCTCCGAGCTGCTCAAACCCAACAACAGCTCTGCATTATCAGCAACCCAACCCCGATCTTTAGATGTATTTATAGTCATGGATACTACACATTACATAAACACACACTCTCCTGTCAAGTAGTGAGAGCTAATCCTCCCACAAAGCTAAAGGAGTGGTTCTGGAAAACGTGTATAATGGTAAATGATATTATTTATACATGTGTGGTAAGTATAGAGAGAAAGGGGTAAGGGGGTCCACCCTTGCAATTAATAAAATTATCACAGTGAGAATTAATAAAATTATCACAGATAACCTGTCAAATACCAAAAGAAAACAAACATTTACAGCTCAATAGTGATTTAAGCACTCTGCCTTGCATAGAAAAAAGGTAGGAGTAAGGAACTACTCCAGAACAGACATATCCCCAGTGCAGGAGCCAGCAGCTCCCTTTGAACATTGCCTTTGAAATGTAGAGAACAGATGTTCAAGGCCACAGCCACAAAGTCAAAACCAGGAGAAGCTGCAGTGGATGAAGGGATTTGACATCCCCACAACCCCTCATAGTGCAGTGACCAACCAACGTGCCAGTCAAATATGATTAACAAAGAACAGGCTTAAAAGTGGCTGAATACAGAAACTCAGCATTTGGAAGCTCTCCAGCAGCCAGCTCTAATCAAAAGAAATCCCAACATGCAGGACACCCAGCAGGGCAGTGACACAATAATCACCCTGAGAGGTCACAGCCGTGTCCAAACGCCCCAGTGATGGGCGGGAGCCTCTGATGGTCAGCCCTGCCCAGCTCTGCAGGGCACTGTGGTCTTTGCACCTGAAAGTGCTGCCTTCTTACCACAGCACCTTCATTATCATTTGCCTCCTCTTATTGTTTGGTTGTTTTTTTGTTGTTGTTGTTTTTTCCCAGTTCCCTGGCATTTATTCTCCCCATTTCGAAAGGCCACATTGGCACCTTGCTTTCCATCGACCACAACCAACAAATTTTTTCTGCTTCAAAGTATCCACATCCCCCACCAGACCTGCTTTGCCTCCTGCAGTCCTGTAAGTGGAGAGGGAGGTGTTGCCCCTCTCCCAGGTGAGCAGCCTCCAAGCTGTGGCCCCATCACCTCTCACAGCACACAGACTCAGGCTGCTCACCCACAGAATTATTATCAGCACACTAAACCCAAAAGTTTTCTCAGAAGAACAATGGGGTTTCATGAGGTGATGCCAGGTTTGAGAGGCTTATTTTTCTGCCGTGCTACTGCAGCACAACAGGGGAAACCAGATGCCACACAAAGAGGAGAGACCTCTGACACCAGCTTCTGGGACTGCTAAAGGGAAATCCAGCAGTCTTTTGTATGCTCAGGGCTCTATCCCATAAGCCAGGGTTCATCTCTTTTCCATTCATAGAAGAGTTCTGAACAAAACCTGAGATTTAATCCTGTATGTGCTAACTCTACAACAACAGACAGAGCATTCTTGAAGGGTATAATTCACACCTTTCACATGAACATGGTCTGTGTTCCTTCAGCAAGGGCTCTTCTGGTTTCACCTACACCAGCTCTCACCTGCCACAGCAGTGGTTTCTCAATCCTCATTCCAGCCCTGGAACAGAGACAGAACCCTTGGAGTTTTCCAAAAGTGCTGCTCCAACAAAGGACTCCTCAGCATTGCTGTCCAGGGGATTCTCAGTAAATTGGCACTCATGCATGGCTTTTTTAATTCTAAATTTGTACCAACAACAGCAGAGTCATTATAAAGTACTTAGGGATGTTCAGCAAATTAGAAGGCTGGGCTAGATGAACTTTCTCTAACCCTTATAAAAAAAATTCCCTGTTCTAGCACAAAATGCTGTATTGTCTATTACCCTTCACATCTCACTATTGCTTCAATCTACTTAAAGAAATCTCTCATTACTTATATATGTAAAATCAGGTTCTTTACCTCTTTAATTTACAGAATAGTCATCATAGAAAATGTGCATCTTCAAGTAACAAACAAGCCAATCTGTAATTATGGAACTACCTACAGAGAAGTCCTTAAATACTCTCAGAATGAAATCTGAACTTCAAACACCAGAATAAGATGATAAATTATTTAAAAACTAATTAGCAGAACAAATGTACAGCAGATTATGATACAGAAGACTATAAGGTTTCCTAAGTTTCTATTTTACCATTAGCATTTCAACAAAACAATATCCTAATTTTAAAAAAAGACCATAACTTTGATTTCACCAGCAATGTTATTTGGCAATTTAAGTTGTTCCTTTCAGCTTTGGAAAGAAATTGTGCAGAGTTTGGTCAACAACTTCCTAACATGATTTGAAAAGGCACCCATTAAGACCAGAACCTGATCCAAGCCCTTCAACAGCACAGAACTATTTTGCACCACCCACTGCAAAGCAAATGTCACTGTGCTGTTATCAGAAATCCAAGAGCAGCCTCAGTTTTCACGGGAGAACAAATCTCTCAGTCAGAACTCTCAGAATCAGAACATGCAGACCCTGAGTGGAACACCAGCCAGCAAATTGTGTCTCCTTGAGCTTTGTCACTGATCCGATCACTGCCGAGGAGAGGCTTTGTTTTAAACACGGTGCCGGTTCCCTGTCCTTAACCCCAGAAACACACGCTGACAGTTCAGCTCCTGCCCAAGTGCTCTGCTGAAAGAGGCAATACACAAGGAAATTAGTCTGCAGTTTTTCATGTGAAAAGCTGTTAAGTTTTCCAAACGCCACCAGGCCTTGTTAGAGACACTCAACACTGAGGGGGGAAAACTCTGCGGAACAAGAGCACTTCATTTACCAGCATCTGCACACAAGGAACACAGGCTGTCACCCCTTCCCAGAACCGCTGTGCTTTTGTTTTGGTTTCAAATCAGAAGTGACTATTGCTTTAGAAAAACACATACACAGCAAGAGAGCCCTGTAACAACAGGGCTGGAGAAGCCACACTATACGTGGACCGTGGACGTGTGCGTGTGCTGGGAAGTCAACCTGGAGCCCGCTGAAGGTGCTGTAACTCTCCATAATGAAGGACAGACACACACACACATCTTGGATACTCTTCTGAAAAACTGCCACTTTTCATCCTCCAAACTGAGTGCTCAGCCTTGAGTCCAGGGCTCTCTCAAAGCAGGCTGCTGTTTAATCACAGTGGTTCCTCTTGGCTTGACTGGAGTGCTGTTACTGTTGTGAGAAAGGCTCAGGCTCAAGGGCTGCAGCTTTACAGAGCCTCAGGTAGTGCTCATTTTTACCCAGATCTGCTCAAAAAACCCCCCAAACTTGTGCATTTTACATGAGTCAGTGCCCTCCTCCCTAACTGAAGAAGTGCAGCTGAATCCTATCCCCTCCCTGGAAAAGCACAAAAACCTTGTGAAACCTTAGTGCAAACTTCAACTGTTGGTTGAAGGCCAACACCCAGGGCTGCCAGACAGCCTTTCTGGGGTTTGGTTCTCTAATCCACTACTGGAGATGCTGTTTGATCCTGAACTTTGGTTTGGACTTCAGTTTCTAATTTGCTAAGATGATGATAAGAACATCTACTTCAAAACAACACCCAAAATTCTTGATTGTTTCATGCACTCATTTCCCTGCAACGAGCAAGTGCACACCTGCAGGCCTTCCTCCCCTTCCTCATCCTCACTGTATTCCATGTGCTTTCAGTTCATTCTTACAGGCTCAGAAACCCGTGCTCCCACAATTACCATTTGTGAAGCACCCAAAGCATTTTTCTCCTGTAGGATTTGAAGTACATGCCACCCATATTCTATTTTATTTACCTCCAGGGCAAAATTCTCCACTTTCATTTGCTTTTGCTTAAAAAGGTTGCAGAGAGGAGAGTTTTGATTCAACAATGGACATTGATTTTTTTCAGTGCATCTAATTAAGCAAATGTTTTAGTAGAAAAGGATAGGAAAAAACCCCTCTATTGGTTTGATAGCTGAATCAGGGCCCTGATTAATAAAATATCACAGAATTTTTTGATTTTGGAAGGCATCTCTAGGGGTCACCTTGTCCAACAGCCCTGCTCAAGCTGGGGCACACAAAGCAAGCAGCCAGACCTTGTTCAGAGTGCTTTGAATATCTCTTAGGTTCCTATTAAGGACTGTTTAAAATTGTCTACTCTTTAGGGTGAGCAATTCATATCAGATCAGCACAGACCTTGCTAGGTCATCTTTTATCTTCTCTCATACAAGAAAAGTAGTTTGAAAGTTAACACTAAAACTTCACTGGCAATGATTTCCTCCTAGAAAGAGTACAGCATGGGCACCTCAAACTCCATCAAACCAGTGAAAGATGGCACAAACTATAAATCTGGATGCACTGGGAAAACTCCAAATACTTTAAACAAGGCTGCTTCAGAATGAACACTGCCTCGGGATGTTTGCATCACGCCACTCTCTGGTTCTGAAGTCTTGTTTTTATGGATTTTTCATCGCTTGCCTCAGCCTTGAGATTCTGTAAAGGAACTCGGTTAGAAACTGGATTTGAAAAGCCTTTGTGATTCTTTTCTTTAAAAACTCCTGAAAATCGGATCTCCTTAATGCTGGAGCAGCTTTATGTATAATTTATGTGTACAAACTCCAGTCACATACACTGATTTCTGTGCTCAGGGCCAGGGTAGTGACAGCAGTGCTTTCATTTGTAATCCAGATACACAGAGTAACAACGAAGAAGTGAAGTCTGGTGGCATGAGCAGTGCAGCTGCACACAGAGCAAAACAAAGAGCACTGCTGCAGCCAGCAGAGCTGTCTCCAGCAGAACACTGGAGAACCACGTGGGCTGATCTGCAGCACGGCACAGACACTAAGAATCAGTGGCTGTGCAGATTTGGACTCTACAGGAAAATGGAAAGCCACAAGAACCCCTCCTTGCAAATTCATCTCTGGTTTCACCACGTCTTGAGCAGGCTTTCGAAGTTTCCCCCTTGATTAAAAAAATCCTTCAGAATGGCAAATTACATATTGCAAGCTGGATGCAAACAATGGAGCAATTAATTTACACTTAGCTAGGGAGAATCCATAACACTGAAGTCACTCCCTTTGAATCTCAAACACCATGTGGGGTGCTTACCAATTCCAGTTATTGTAGTACTAAAAATAGGCTACCTCCCACATTTGCACAGTGATATCTCAGAAGACATATAAATTTCATTAAATTCCAGTTCTAATAATATAACTATAAGGGCTAAAAAGTCTCTCAGACACTGAAGCTTAGCTGGGTTAGAAACACATAGAATTGAAGAGATTAAATGGTACACAATTTTTGGTTATATTAAAAAAATTAGTCAAGGCATAAATAGAAATACAATTAAAATAATAATAGTGTGCCATCTGTATCTCAAGGAATTCCAGCATAATACTTTGAAACATTATCACAAAATGTCTAGTACTAATCCAGGGGCACAGTTTAAATATTAAAAAGGAAGGAGTAAACATCCTACAGTCCAGGGACCTCATTTGCAAAACACCCATTCACCACTGCAAAGAGATCACAGCAGGTGATGTGGCAGTAAGGAACAACTGTATGCAAAGAAAGTTCATAACTTAGGCCAGATAACTAAGGCCTCTTCTCCAGCATTCACTAATTCCTTCCCCAGCACTCTGAGCTCTGCAGTCATAAAATCACAAGTGCAGCAAAACAACTTAAACATGAAAAGAGACATTAAAGCAGAGCTCAAAAACTGTTAGCCAAAAATCGAGATTTGTGGACATGGGCAGAGGTCACAAATTAATCTAGAGTGCACTACCCAAAGGAGATATTTGATGGAGTTTACAAAGTAAGGAAAATCAACAATAGTGCACGTGCCAGGCTAGAGAAATGCACGTGGTTCTGGTTTAGGTTAAGACATAACAGAGGTAAGAGTCATTCCATGCACCTTGGGAGGGTGCAGACCTAAACTTTACCTCTGCTCTAGAACTGCTTACACATTATATTTTAAAGAGGTTTCTCATGCAAGCAGTGGCCAGAACAGAAGAGCAGTCTGTTGCTCCTCTGGTTCTCCCACGAACACTCTTCGTGTCTCCACTGGATCACTGTCCCACAGTTTTTCCCAACCAGCAGCCCAGCTTATACTCAAAGACCTTCAAATTCCTTCCCTCCACCCCAGTTAGTCCCTGATCTGCCAGAGAGCAGAGCAAGGTGGTAACACCACAATCCGAGCAGGGAACAAGAGCAGTGCCCTGCAGAGAAAGGGCTGGAGAAAGGCTGGGATTGCAGAGCAAGGAGGTTTCCAGCACAGCAGAAAAGCCTTGAGGGAGAGGCAAAGAGAAGGAAGAACCTGTTTGCTGAACAAACTGCGTGTTCAGAGAGGCAAGCCCGGGTCATCACAGCTCAGTGAACCACTCGCTCATGAACGAGCTCTGCTTCAAACCAAAATCCTTGAAGTACAGCTGATTCTCTCCCCCACTGCAGATGGGGGTGTTTTACAGAGGGTTTACAGTTTGATGTATGGCCTAAATGACAAATGAGCAGGTGGAGATGACTCCATAAATCATTTCTGAGACATTACGGCCATTTTTACGCTACCAGAGTTTGCAAAAATATTAACAACAAATGAATGTTGATAGAAAGGTTGTGGGAACGTTTGAGTGATTTTATTGTATTTATAATATACAGTAATAGTAACATGAAACCAGCCATCAATGTTTAGTAAATGTTTTAGCAACATATGTTATAAATTAAAAATGGGTGACTATATATGCCATATAAAATATGCATAATGTTTGCTAAGCATGTGCTGTAACTTTTTAAAAAACTATTAATAACAAAGTGATTGGAGGTAGAAAAGTTTCCAGACATCTTCAGGAAGCAATTTCTAATTAAGCAAGTAAATACTAAAGTAAATGCAATTATATTGGTCTCTGCTGTTCTGTAATTGTTTAATAAGCCTTTCATTCTAAGCTGCATGCAGAGCCTGACTACTCCAAATGCTGTTCTTGGAAAAAAACCAACTATATAGGATAAACTTTCCAATTGTTATCAGCTGCTGAGCAACTTCCTAATTCCAAACTTCTATCTTTAAAGATAAAATATCTTCTTCCTAATAAATATTTTAACAAAAGACAATGTAATGATTTTTGCAGAAACCGTGTAGGGCAATATCATATCTGCTTCCCAATGTGCAGAGATCAGTAAAGCCTGTTCTAATTACACAAGTCCCTCTCATAAGTGAAAATCTCCGCATTATCATTGGTTCTGAGGGTATTTAGCATACACAGATGTCCACTTATAAAGAGAATACATCAATATCTAAACAGTGATTAAGTCCAAAGTACTCAATTTTTTCTCTTTCTATGTGTCAGTAAAGGAGAAAAGTCAAAATCCTCCCAGCTGGTAAAACTGTAGCTGTTCTCAAGTTCATCATAGCTAATTAAGGCAGCCTTTTTATGCAAGTGTGAGACAACTGGTTAAAAACAAAGAACATACATTCCCTTTCACTTACATGAACAACCTGATTTTGTATCACTTTGGGCTGTGGAAATACCCAGTGTTCATTATTGCTGGCCCAGCCAGCTGAGAAACACAGAGTAGTTACTACTGCTGACATGGAGACCGAAATTATTTCTCTTTAGGGAGTAGTATTGTTCTGAAAAATAAAAATAAACGAGCTAAGAACAGGGGAGAACATTTTATTTCTCTAATGAGGAACATGAATACACACATCTGTGCACAGCTCTCTCCAAGCCCTCCCAACAAACAGACTTGCTGTTCAAAGTGGAGCCTGAGCCCCTGAACAGCTCCTGGGTCACGTTGTACTCGATAATAACTCGGGCCCCTTCCAGCAGGGCACTGCTTCACTCTTGCACAGTAATTTTCATTGCCCTCTGTAAAGTTTCTCTGTGTATTCCACAGTTAGGAAACACCACACAACACAAGTGTATAATTGTCAGGCCCCTTCATTTGCCCCAGTTTGGCCTCTGTCAGCAGCAGAAAAAGGAATGACTTGAGAGGCTCAGTGCCCTGGTAAAGCTTTGATTCATTGTCTGGGATAACTTTATTCTCAAGGCTGCTTTTTTCTGCCTGCTCTCTTACGACACTGCTACCCAGAGAGGGAAAACTTCTGCAAGAATTTGAGCAACTTCATAAAACAGAGGCTAAATTAGCTGAATTCAAATATACACAGCAACAGGGAAATTGTTTGCAAGCACAGAATTCCATTCCAATCTGATCCATCGATTGCACACTTACTCCAAATTTCAATTAACCTGCTGCCTGCAACAGTCCTACACAAGTGCACAGAACTAAACACATGGGTAATTGTTTGCAAGATCAGGTCAGGGATTCATCTACAATATTAAGTTGTTCAAAACTGAAAAGCTTGTGTGGGTATTAATGCCAAGGGCTCACAACTTCCATCTACAATTACCATCGATGCCTCCCAGTTTGTCTTCACTTATTCAGTGAAGAACATGCATATTTACAGAATTTAAATGAAAGCTAATGTATCTTTCACATTAAAATTATAGCAGCTCTGTATCCTCCCATCTGGATCAGAGCAGGCAACTCCATTCATGTTCTATTTATGTGAAACCTGCACAGAAAAATGACAGGAAGAGAATCAAATAGGGGAAGGATGACAGAAAAAGAACATTTTGCACCTGTTCCCTCCAAAAAAAAAAATCCACAGATCTCTGAATTAATCTCTCAGTTTTAGATTAGCACAATTTGATTTTGCTTGCCTTTTTGTCCTTAATTTTACACCTCAATATGGCAACAGAAATTCTTCCAAAATGGCAGAAATTCAGGTTATTGTCTCAGAAATGAAAATGTTTCCTGTTTCTTATTTTCCTGATGGTTTTGTACATGCTTTAAGGTTGCACGAACCCTTCCTCTATAAAACTAGTGGAGTTGTCAGTCCCCATACTGTAGCACTGAGCAATTCCTGGGCAGGGAAGCCCAAGTGAATTCCAGGTCAGTTGGAGTAAGGAAAACAAAGATTTGTGCCACTGATCTACCAGCAGACAGTGGGTTTCAGATTTACTCAATATATGATCGATTGCCAGCAGTAACCTTTTCATTAACACAATCACTGCGAGAATATCAGCCACCTCCTCCCGAAAGGAGGAAAAAAAACCTCCCAAAACTGGATGAAGATGCTCACACTGCTGATGTATCTACCTGGTCAGCTCTATTTTCTTTGATAGATTGCTATGATTTTTTCCAGCACCCCAAACATGTCAGCGAGATTGCTGAGGAATCAAAGTAGTGTCCCTCTACCTGTGATTTTCCCCACAAAATGAATAACCCACTGGGAAGGATCTGTTTCCCTCATCAGCTAAAGGACCATTCCAAGCCTTTTCCTGACTCACAAAACACTGCAAAGTTTCACTGTAACTTTTAATGTGTTTTGAGAGCATCAGGCCGAACATATGTGACTGCTTATGGTTTATTATTAAACACAGTGATCTTCACTTACTGAACATTTTATGTGAAAATTAGAGGGCAGTAAACAGTGTTACTGCTTATTGCACTCGTAATTCCCAAACTGGTACCAGCATTTCTGACTAATTTCAGTAAACATTTATTGCACGT
>JAWWES010000042.1:4993996-5032936 GCA_035583135.1 Lophotriccus pileatus
TTACTGCTTATTGCACTCGTAATTCCCAAACTGGTACCAGCATTTCTGACTAATTTCAGTAAACATTTATTGCACGTCTCAAAACTGTTTGTCTAATCACACTGGGAATCATTTGCTTCTAATAACAAAAAGGAAAAGAATATAGATATCCAAGTACAGTGGCTTTAAAACAATCTACCTGGCAGCTCTAAGAGAACACCTTGGTGAGTAACTCCCCCATTATATCAGCACCCAGTTGGCAACACAACCACCTCTTGTTTTCCATGCCTTGTTCCTTTTAAAGACAGCCAGGCGGTTCTCAAGTGTACTGTGAGTTTCTGTACATGACCTTGTGCAGTGTGAACAGAACTCAAAGCAGATGGTGATAAAGTTGTACAGAAGATTTAAGTTATACCCCGATCTGGAGGTCAATTTTGTGTTCAAGAGCTGCTTCAGCTTCTCACGAAAAACCCATCCACTTCTCACAGGAGCTAATGGGAATCTTTCAGCTTCTTTCCACAGGGTCTGGATTTATCCTCAGTTTATTTGTTTGCTACATCACACAGTAAAGAAGGACCAGAGCATGCTGCAGTTTTAGTGATCTTCATTAAACATCAAAAAGCAGATTGCAAGCAATGATAAATCTTCTGTTGGTGTATGTTCAGCCACAGCAGTACCACAGAGCCTGAGACATTCACCACTGCTGGATGAAGGTTCCCAGAGCAGCAGAGATTCCCAGAGCAAACCTGGAACTGTGGCATTCCCACAGAAAAATCAAAACCAACTACCTGGGTAAGGAACAAATGGCTAGAGAAGAACAGATGGAGACGACCTTCTAGAAATTCTCCACCAAAAAATCCTATTCAGTTCTGAAAATTACATCTGCATTTCTGACCCTGCCTTCCACCCAAATCTTCCCCAGCTAATGACAAAGGGATGGAAATGTTCTGTACTTGACAACCACAACAGAGATCCTGACCCCAGTGAGATTTGCCACTGGAAAAGCAGTGAAAAGTTCCCTGGAGGACTCCCAAGGTCTGTGCTATGCTGGCACTATTGGATTTGCAGTGAGAGGCTCAGCAGGATAAAAAACAATAAATGAACTAGATTAGATTAAATAGTCGGACATCCTCTCTTTTGAAAGAGAAAAAATAATCTAATTGAAAAAAGAATTAGAAAATAAATGACATACCCTGGGCACAGTCCCAGCAGAAACTGCTGAGGCTGATCTTTTGAATCCTTTCATTTCTGCAGAAGAGGAATAATTTCACATTTGGAAATATCTGCTAGCTTCTGGGAAACCAGATTAATTGCACAGTCCCAGTTTCAGGATCAAAAACATTCTGATGTTACAGCACATACCTTTTTTTTTTTTTTTTTTTTTTGGATTATCTATCTCTTGCTGTTCAGTTCAGATAAATTTCATGAACTAGAAGCTTCATGCCACTTTTTATTGGAGTTGATATTCCAGATAGCTTCAAGACTGATAAGGAGGTTCCTTTCCTATTACTGTTATTACTCATATTTCTTAGGTAGCACCTCAAGACCAAGCCAGACCAATGGCAAACTGTGTCAGGCTCTGTAGAGGTGAAGTGGGGCAAGTCCCTGAGCCAAGAAGGTTTTTATAAACTACAGTGCAGGGACACAACCTGGCCTTGAAGTGGCAAAACACAGAGCAAATACCCCAACAACTCTATCTGTTACAGTTTTTTCTCTCAAGAAGTGAGTGATTACCAGGAGCATGTAAAGAGAGGGAAGAAGACAGAAAACCAGATAAGGTTTCTTGTCCTATGGATTGCAGGACTCAAGGCATGAATGGAACAGGAGATCTTGGGCAGGACAATGTGGCAAAAGGACAGAGAACATCAAACTGCAAGGAGGCTCCTGAGCACCAAGAGGGTCCCTGCTCACCAGCTTCGGCTCCTCCAATGTTCCTGTCAAGTCCATCCAAGGAGAAGGGAATCAGTGCACAGATCCCAGTGCTCCTGCAGTGCAGGAGTGTGGATGTGCCTTGCACAGTCCTGGGCTGAGGGAAGGGCACTGACCACCCCTGTGCCACTGCTGTTACAGTGAGTCTGTGCAGCCACACTCAGCTTGGGTTAGTTTGTATTATTGCTACATTTTTCTTTCTCCAATTCACTTCTTGCTCTCTCCAGCTGTAGAATCTCAGGGGTTTTTTTTTCAGAATTCTCAGAACTAGATGAAAAACAGCGTAATTTTTGTAAAAAAAAAAAAAGTATGAAATTGTCTTTGCTTTAAATTTTTAACCAGCACTGCAGACTCTGTGAGCAGTTGCCTCAAATTAGACATCAAATGAACCTTTCATAAGTCCAAGCTTTGATAAATCCTATCCCATTCTGAGTTTTATCCATAGTTCCTCATTTCAGCCGGGGGGGAGGGGAAATCCAATCAGTCTGTGAAGATGTCATGGAAGAAATAGCACTGTGTGATTCCTCCATCTGCCTGACAAGCTCCATAGGTGCTCCAGGATCCTGGGTGATCATCCAAACAAGACTTCTGACCACCCAAAATTATCTGCTGCGTGAGCTTTCAGGTTCCCTTGGAGAACAAATAGCTCTGATTTTCTATAATAAACCTAAACCAAACCAGTGTTGCCCACTGGAGTTTATTCTGCTGTTTTCATGCTCTGAAAGCACAGTGCAGCCAGGCAGCTACTGATGGAATAACCCCTGAAGCTTTTAGTTCCCAGATGCTGAGACCCTTGCTTGCCTTTGCTGGTTAGTTATTCAAGCACAGAGAGAAGAAAAGCATGCCATGGATAGCACTGATATATAAACAGACATCAGCATTTAAAGCCATATTTTCAAGGAGGTTTTTTGGCACTCACTGCATCGAGAGTTGAGCACCCAGACAGTGTCCCACAATGCCCTTTGAATATTGTACATGGGCCAACAGCAAACTGCTTCTAGAGCACAAGGCCAAGTATTACAAGGGCTTAGGGTTCAGTGTCTTCCACTCAATCCAGTAGATCCTTTCAAACCCCTTAATCCACCTTCCTCTCCCCTTTACCATGCACCATAGAAACCACCCTCTCCTGTGGGAACAGTGCCAAGGTCCACATTTCCCCAAGTACTGGTCATTCCTCAAACCTAAATGCTTGTTTTCTTCCCATATCTCACAGGGCTAGAGCCAAGCAGGTTTTTATGCCCTTCATAATGTAGTTCCTGACCCCACACAAATCTCCCCCTTCCACCAGTGCTGATCAATACAACACTGAGCTTGTCACTGCTCATGTGTTTGTGCAAACCTGCTGCTGACCTCATTGCTGTTCCATTCCCCTTTGCTCCACAAACAGCCCCCTTAAATCAATTATTTATCAGGTCCACAGGGACTTCAGTAATAATTGCAATGAGATTTGTGGCTTCTGGACCAAAATGAAATCCCATAACACGAAAAGTTTTCTGTTCATACCTCATTTTCCAATTTCTTTTGAAGTCCCTACAAAATAGCCAAACCCTTGAGCAGGCTGAGATTTAATAGCTCTTTGGCAGCACTTACTGAAATTATCCCGTGCACAATGAGAAATCCAAAGTTAAAGGCAAGAAGATGGCATTGCCTTCTCCCTAAGTGCCAAGCCAGCTAAGCCCTCAGGGCTTTATTTCCCACCATCTGCAACACCTCTCTACTCTCTCATTATATTCAGCTCCACGAGGATCCTCACACATGCTTTATGTCTAATATGTTGCCTCAGAGGCTGTGAGTTCCTCTCCAGGAACGATCCAAATCATCCATTCTGCACAAAATACTTGGTATTTTGTTCTTCAGAAACGTCAGCAGAGCTCAACACTTCTGCAAGGAAAACCAATTCAGCAGAGTGAAACTTCAGCACTGGGAATGAGGAGGCTTTTAAAAGATTTGAGATAGCCTGGCAGATTCCCCCCTGTATTCTTCCATTTCAGTCTGGTTGCAGTAACACAGAAAAAAAAAACAAAAACCAAAGCAAAAAGAAAGAGTCTCAGTGGTGAATTAGGACTCTTATCTATACAACCCCTATGTGAGAAATGCATTCTTATCAAAGTCTCTTAGGCCCTGCTGTACCAGTTTTGAGCAACCTTCAGGTACAAACAATACCATTAATCAACAGGTTGTCTGCAGCAAACGTCCACAAACAGTTCAACAGCAGAGGAAACTCCAGTGTCTGCTCTGGGAATTGTAGGAAAAAACTTCCCCCAGTAAGATTGAGAGCTTTGATACATTAAGAATTGTAATAGGGAGTCTTGAGGGGGTGGAAGGGAACCCATAAAAAAAAAAAAAATCAAATCCCATAGGAATCTCATCCTGAATTTTCTTTTGAAAGGCTGAGTTGCTGTAACCTAGAGCAAATTAAGTGCATGTCAGCTCTAAATTCTAACAGTACATAGGACACACCCAGTAAAAATCCATCCTTCCAAGGCATTCAAATCCCCAAAGCCATAAACAGCACATATTAGCACAAGGTCATTTTGTAAAGAGAATGGTGTATACTTTGACAGGGGGAAGAATACCAACAGGTGACACAAATATTGCCTTGATCTCAGAGTCAGATTTTTGAGAAGCTTCTAAATTACTGGGAAATGAACAGAAGTGTTTGGTTACCTCCTTCCCACTCGTTTAAGGGAAGCTGTAAAAATCCAGGGAAACTGCCTCAAGCCCTTTTTGCCACGTTTTTTTACATCTGGCTTTCCAGAGGGGTTTCTGATATCAGAGCAAGCCCAGCTATTAAAAGCACCCTCAAACTTCTCCGTGCCTCTGCAGGATTGCACACTCACCTTCCAGCTCCCAAAGCCACGTGAAGAGACCAAATTATTTTAGAATAGCCATTCCAGTGTCACAGCTGCTGCTGCTGGATGCAACCAGAGCAAACAGGCTTTTTTTATTCCCCCAGACCATTCTCTCAGCGGCTTTGCTGATTCATCACAGGCTGTAACACATCCCCAGCCCAGTCCCTGCAGGAAAGGCCTGTGGTGTGAGATAGGAAGGGCTGCATTTACTGTCTCTGCCAGCACTGTAGAGCTCCACAGAGATGCTGCAGGGTGGTGTGGAACCCTGGAAGGGCTTCTTATCTCCTCTTATCAAATTCCATAGATCTCTGATGCACAACACGAGGAGAACCCATTAGTTTAATTCACAGCAAAACACAGGATTTATCAAAAGACACTGAAACTGCAGAGGGCTTAACAGAAGCTCCCTTTTGTGCTGACATGGATTCACTTCCACCACCTTCAGTGCACTACCCAGGCTGGAAATCAGTGGCTTTTTCCATCAGTATTTTTCTTTCATTTAAAATACAGACTTGTTTATCACTGTTACTGCCTAGAATCCAAAATAGAAGACACTGTCCATTATAGAATTAAATGCTCAGTATTTATTTAAGCAAGAGGAAACCTGGACTGCTCCTGACAGGCCTTAATGCTGCAGTGAATTTTAGCACTGGAGTCCAACAGTGGGATGTCAATGTGGCAAATACTTGAGGCTTTTTTGAGAGCAATGAACAGTGATACATTGCTCTCATTATTGTCAATAAAAACACAGGCAGCTTTGATGAAGGTCTCAGCATAACAAGGAAGAGGTAAGTAATGACAAGCTCTTGAGTTGTGTGCATAAAGGATACCAGAAGTTTTTTAAGAGAAAGGAAAATCAGTGATTTATCTAACTGGCTGCTAAGGGACAGCTCCACCACAGCAAGGTCAGGCTGTTGCTGAAAGGGAAGATGAAGCCTGTTAAGGTCCCAAGCAATGAGTGATAACAGATCAGGAGATGCTGCACTTGGACAGCCCAGAGACTGAAGGGGTAATTCCTTTGACAGACCCTCAGTTTGTGAATGACTTCATCAAGTCAAATAAGATAGATCAAACATAGCTTGTTAATCATTAGTTACAGCATGGAGTGTTAGAGACATTCTGGCCTTTATTAATATTTTGCCTCAAGTCATTTGCAGCCTTTCTGTATTTGTCATTTTATTTAATATACCCAAAGTCCACTTACTGTCCTTGCTGCCACAAAACCTCTGACAGTTTGTGCCCTGCCCCTTCCAGCTTACTCTGGAGTTTGCTCAGTGCTGGAGCAGATCTTGGAGGACTCTTTCAGAGTTTCTTTATAATTACTAATGGTAAAGTTTTTGATCCACCTTTTTATTCCATCAACTTGTCCCTGTTACAAAGTAAATTCTTGCACACATTAAGAATTTGCAAGCTAAGAAACTCAAACAGCATTAATATTATCAGACTAAAACCTTGAAGGATGCAACAGAAACTGATTACTTGCAAACATGCTGAAATTATGGTTCAAGGTTTGTTTATTGACAGTAATACTTTGGGAGATTGCAGCAGAGGACAGGTTTAAGGATGGAGTGGATATTCCACTCTCAGCTCCAAGGAACTCAGTATGTTTCTTTTTGGATTCCAATATCACATGTTTGGTGTATACATTTCTGGCACAACAATGTTTCTAGCAGAAAGCAGGGCAATTATGCCCTTAAGCAGTTCTGCAATTTCATATTTAATCTTATGAAATACACTCTTCCAGCTTTAACAAATCATCTCTAAATTGCCAATCAAATCACTCCAGGAAACGAGACTCTTCGTCTCTCCGACTTGCAAGAAGTAATTTACCAATTAAAGCCAAAGAGTTACAAGAATAATTTAGGGAAGCTTTCTCAGAATATGTTTCTCTAACTGTGTGCAAAATCCAGTAAAAAAAAGCCCTAGTCATCATCATCCATTGAACTTTCCCTCCAAAAAAATACACTTGTTTAAATAACATCACCAGGGCTGCAAAGCCAAGCACTCTAAGGTCAGAAAAAGCCACGAGTGACATGACCTAAGGAACCATCCCTCAGCCCTGTCCTGTGGCCCCTGTGCATGGAATTCATTACTGTAAGAGCCTCACTCAGCACAAGCATTGCCTGATGCTGCATTTCTGAGGCACTGTTCGACTCAATTAACCAGCCCTGGGCAGCAACTGAGATCCCTCAGGCTTTGCTTTCGTGTTACAGAGCACACCCTGCATTCAAGCACGTGTATTTTGTTTGTGGTGCTTTGGTAAACCAGGCTTCAGAGGCACCTGTGTGCAGAAATGAAGGAAGCTGTTCGAAGCAGCTTGTCCAGTATGCTACCAAAAACATGGAGAAAGATGCCCAGATTTCACAATTCTAAACTGCATTCACCATGGCCTCTTCCACAACAGAGGCAGGTGAGTGTCAGAACTCTCCACCACAGGACACTGCAGATGCAGAGTGTTCTTTGGCCCAAACTTTAGTCCAGCTATGGTGTCCAGAAACCACGAGGTATGGGCTTACCCTGTCAGCTGGAGTCAGCAAGTGGATGAGGTTTGTTTGTTTGGAACACTGGGATTCATCACATCCCCTTTGTCTGGTTGCTGTGGCTGGAAATTGCTCCATTAACCTGCCTGCAATGACTAAGTCCTGAAACACATATGATGTGTTTTGAAGTGGAACAAAGTAAAGGAGATCTCCTAAAAGTACCCAAACTGTCCCTTTCAATGCAGAACCATCTTTTCTTTAGAAACAGTCATAACTGAAAGCACTAAAAAGGCAGATATTCATTCAGACAATTGCAAATATGACTCATGGCATTACAGGGTTTTCAGTCTCCCTTTCTATGCATCACTGTGGATTTCCGAGTCCAGGCTTGGAACTAAAAGAGAAGTTTGACAAACACTTGTTATCACAGAAAATAACAGCTTGATGGAGCATTCCTGGTCACAGTGATTTCTCCATAGCTGAACTGGCTCAAGAAAAATAGAAGGCCAACATATTATAGAGATTTATTTGCCGGAGACATCAAGTTTCTATCTACACAGCCTGACAGCCTTTCAAGTATTTATACAGGTACAGTTTATAGGTTATAACATATGACATTACCAATGTATTCTGCCCTTTGAAAGAACTCTTCCTTATTTTTACAGTTTAATATTCACTGCTGAGCTGTCCTTGCTTGTAAAGGACTGTCAGGTTCAGATGTAGAATTAGATGATCCAAGAGACACCCTGTCTCTGGTGAATAAAAATTTTAAAATATTGAATTTGCCAGAAGAGTAATAAAGATGCCCATTCTGTATTTCCAGGCTATTATCTCTATTTCCCAATGTTGCCCAAATTGCAGGGTTTGCACACAGGCTAGTTCTTGCAGAACCTAAAGAAAGGCTTGGCAATCTCCCTATTTATTATGCTAATCCTTGTGCAGCATTAATTTATCTTTAAATGTTAAGCAGAAATAATCAATGCCCAGAGCTGGAAAAAGGGTTGCAAATTATGCCTGGTTACAAAATTCCCAGACTGATTCTTCTTCAGGGGAGCTACCCCGGGCAGCTGAAGGTTCCAAGAACAACAATGCTCTGTCAATGAAAGAGCTGAAGGAAAAAAAAAAAAAGAGGTATGCAATATGGACTAAGTGACCCAGTGAAATAAAGAATTTCAGGTACACAAAGCTCCCAGTGCTCTGGCAGCATCCTCTGAGGAGAATTTCTGCGCATGTACAGAAATAGTTTAGGTTCAGGAGAGCAGCCCACCCCTTTGTGCCTTGGCATTCTCTGAAGGAACTGAAGCACCGTTCACATCAGCTATTCCCCTGTAGAGGATTTTGGGAGCTGTGGCATTGCCTCGATGCAGATGGAGGAGCCCAAGGCTGTGCTGATGGAGCACCAGGCTCAGCAGAAAGCTGCTGCTCCGCGTCAGCACGAAAGGCACACCCTCACTCTGTGGGCTGATTTTCAAGCGTGCCCTGCACCAACCCTTCTCCTGGTGCACCACAAACCTCGTTCATCCAGCAGCAGCAGCTGAACAGAAGCTGGAAACACCATGGAGAGTTCTCTGCACTGTTTTCCTTAAGGGCATTTTTCTCCACAGCATTATAACAGTGTCCATTTTTAGTTTTACTTGCAGCAGTGTTGGCGTGAAACAATACATTTAGGAACTTCATAAAACGAGACAAGGATAAGAGATCTTGAGCTAAAGTGCTTGTAAATGTTTTGATCTTTAAATAACTATACTAATGAATGTAAACAGACTGGCAAATAAACTTTCAGAACACTTCAACAGTGAAAGTCATTAAAGAGAGCTGAAGTACTCAATAAGATATAGAAGGTTATTAACACATTGCTGCAGTTCATCTGAAGCTTCTTAAGCCTTTAAATTCGTACTTACTACACAGAATAAGGGTGCCATGAATTATATATGTTTAGAGAAATTTTAATTATGGTTGCCAATGGCTTCTCACACAAAAGCCCATTTAACGTTTCCATAAACATCCAGAAGTTTATAGGAACAACTGCAAGCATTCATTTTATCAGAGCTAAAACACTGTTTGTCTCATAAAGATCCAGGGTACTTGGGGGTTTATGGCATTCCATACCCGATGCCATCAATTTCCACGTTCCTCCCTCTAACAACTGCATATTCTATTTTACATAATCCATACTATTGTTAAGCATTTATTGACTGATTCTTTTTTTTTGCCTTTGAAGGCCCACAGCATCAACACAGAAAATTTAGCATGGACCAACACAGAAGAGTCAAGATACACTAGAAAATACACAAGAAAACATTATTTAGCTTTGCAGCAGCGAAAAGCCACTGACTCCAAAGGAATTCTCATCTTCAGAATGCCCTAACTGCTAAACCATTTGCTCCTTGGAACTGTCACACCTAAAACTTTCTTTGAAAATAAAAAAAAATCCATTTATAAAACAATCCAAACTATGTACTGTTCAATATACACATGGAAGTGCTCCCAGGAAACCAGTGTTAACTGCAGCACAACAGATGGTCTTTTTGCTAGGAATTCCTGTAGTTCCTGCTGTAAATGGTAGAAGTGGGACTGAGTCAGAAACCTGAGATCCAGACTTAGAACTGAGCTTGGACACAACTGGAAAAGTTTGAAATTTGGGTGCTAAATCAAAGTTGTGTAGCCACCCTATACCTGAAGAAAACCATATGTGTTAGCATTAAGAGGGCAAAGAAAATCCACAGCAGCATTCAAACTCTCCTGCAGCTTTTCCATTCCTCCCACATCTGGCTTGGGGTCGAGGACAGGGACACACCAGCGATGCCAGAGCTCCTCTGCTCCAGGGAGCACTGCAGGAGTGAGGGATCCACACGGGGCCAGCCTGGGGGAGGAGCAGGGATGAGATGGGGGAACCTCCAGTGCCCTGTTCAGCTCTCACCCCCAGGACAGTCCTGGGGCCTCGAGCACCCAGACTAAAGCAGTCGTTGTTAGAATCGGCTGCTTGAAGCGACAAGATTTTATTCATTCCTACTTCAGATACCACACACACACTGTGGAATTTCTTTCCTAACTTGTGATTTATGAATGGGAATTGCATATTTGCAGTTTTTTTCTTTTTTTTTTCCTTTTTTTAAGGCTGCCCTTGTATCCTTTAATGTGAGAGTCCACATAACAAAGTATAAAGACTATCCACTTCATCCTTACAGCATCCCAACGACTTCTCCACTGTTTGTTATTATAAAATTTATCCCAAAAGTCTGAGAAAGATCTGGGCAGACTTTCTACTGGAACACTTTGAAGAAAATCACCCAGGCAGTTCACAGAAGTAAAACTTGCTGGAAATTGGGGAAAGAGAACCACGCAATCCTCCATGCTAAAGTAATGAAAACACATGTGGGAGGGTTAGCAGAAGAAACTGCTTTCCCATTCTCTGTGTTTACCATTTGAGCCCTGCTCTGTTGTATTGATTTTATGTTGCAACAATTTAAAACAAATAGCCTAAAAGGCAATGGTTGCAAAATAATGGTCACTCTGGAATAGACTCGCAGTATGGACAGAATGCAAAGTGTTGACCAGATCTCCACTCTGAGGGGAAGCAGCTGCACTGGAAGGGGCCAGAGACTCTTGGTCCAGAGGACAGATATCATCCACCAGCTGGAAAACCACAGGCCAGATCTTAGAAACTTCAGATAACTAGAAATGGAAACCTGACTTGTAGATGTTATTTTCTCCAGGTGTTCAGATGTGTCATATGTACATTTCAAAGTGATTTTTTTGTCCAAGTCAGACCTACCAAGTCTCTGAGAGAAATTCAGTTTGATGTTTCCAGCTAAGTTTTTTTCACACAGCAGGGCTGATCCAACATGTAAGTGCTGGCTGA
Source organism: Lophotriccus pileatus (assembly GCA_035583135.1). Classification (NCBI taxonomy): domain Eukaryota; kingdom Metazoa; phylum Chordata; class Aves; order Passeriformes; family Tyrannidae; genus Lophotriccus; species Lophotriccus pileatus. Next base: position 5,005,099 of record JAWWES010000042.1, read on the forward strand.
TCTCCCATGAGGTTTTGTTCCATTTCAAGAGGGAAAACACCCTTAACCACAGGGACATTATGTAGGGGTGCCCTGTTTCCCTGTCATCAGCAGTCCAAATATTTTCCATCTAGCTGTGCTGGCACAATAAATGCTTGGCATCCTCAGACATGTCAGTGTTAACTCTCCTTCTGAACTCTAAGTACTCAGCACATCTCTTCCTAATTCTGCTAATGTTCATTTCATTAAGGTAAAAGTAATTATAGATTTGCATGCTTTACTCTTTACCTTTATTCACAATTCTAACAGCTAATATGAGGTGCCAAACCACCACTAATTGAAAATTGATTTTAGATTCAATTAAAAGGCAAGCCCAGGAGGTAAATGTACCTGCACAAGGCTCATCAGCTGCCTCGATCCCCAGTGAGCACCCCCGAATTTCACTGACATCATCAGTGCCTGCAACTGCAACAGTGGCAGCTACAGATGAAGTCTGTGGAACATCCATAACTAAAACCTTCAGCTTTTAATTGCTAAGGAACAAGAGACACAACTGGGTATTCTCAGGTGTTATTTAACACTGTGACAGCAACGATTTGTGATGGCCAAGCACTGCAAGACCTGGAAGATGAGCACGAACTCCCACTGACCTGCTGCTTCAGCAATGCAAGAAATGGCATGAGCATGTTAACCACCTTTCTGCTGTAAGGCCATTCTTCCCTTATATTTAAATCACACTCAATTTACATTTAATTTCCACATTCACATTTCCCAGAGTAAATGTGCGTTAAGAGTGTTCTCTTCAGCTGTGTTCATTTTCCTTATTAACAGAATCAATACCAATAAAAATGACTGGTTACAATTTCTGAAGTAGTTTGGAGTTTTAAACTGGGTAACTCACAAAGCAGGCAGGCTCCACATTTGGGTCCAATCCTGGATGTTGTCGCTTTTAAAAACACGTGCAACCGAAATCAATGACTGTTTGTTCAGGAACAGGGTAAATGAGAGAAGAGCACGTTTACAAACAGCAGGCCAGGCTTTCCATCTGAAAAGCAATCACATTTTCTGCTGTCTGCCTTCAAGGGCAGTGCTCACAACCACAGCACCGACACAGGCAGGAAGAGAAGATTTTTCTTGGTGAACAGCACCATTGATTTTACCTGAGAACTTACCTGTAACACTTATTTATGGATTAATGGACTCCACTGTGCCCAATCCCAAATGCTGTTCCATGCAAATGAACACAAACAAATACCCCTGATTACCTTAAACTGGGCTCCACACAACAACAAGCTCAGGTTCCTAAGCTGAATCCAAGATTTTGCATTTAAAGCTCGTGGTTTGGCTTGTGTTTTTTGGGGGGTTTTGTTTGTTTTTTGTTTGTGTTGTTGGGTTTTTTTTCCTAAAAAGGCACCAAAAAATAAAAAAATGAATAGGGAATAAAAAATTTTGTAAAATCCCAGATATTAGAGCCAATCAACAGGGCACTCTGGGTACAGAGGCTGGGTCATTCTGTCTGTCAGCACAATTAGAATCCTCATGTCTGGTAGAACAGTAGTTTTAGAAAGAATAAAAAAAAACTCATGGAAAAATGTTTTGCATAAAGGCTTCTAGACTTGGATTTTTTTTTTTTTTAAGCTTCATTCAGAGAGGTCTATCACCAAAGCTTCTGTCTTTGTATAGACTGATATCTCCAGATCATGCCTCAAAACACCTCTCCTATCTAAAGAAACTCCTTCTAATTATTTTCTCCTTTTATTATATCCAGAATCAGAGCATCAGTCCAAGCTTCTCACTGCAGCCTGTATTTTACAGCCCTTAGTCATCCCTGGAAGCAAACTGTAGCACCTCCCTGCTGTCAGTGCTGCAGGGAATCATTGGTGGGGACTCAGCTCTGCACAGACACACGAACACACCTCATGTTAGGAAGGATGAATTTTAAGTGGCATTGTTGCATTTAAGCAGAAAATCATTAATGGCTTTGTGAACACTGGAACAGCTCCAGTGTGGGGTCTCAGCTGCTCAGCAGACCTGAAGCTGGTTCCTGCATCAGCCTGGAATGCACTGGGAAGCAGGTTGGGAACTCACTGCTCTGAGGCTCTTCCCCTGCTTTGATGCCTTCACCAGGGTTAAGATGACTTTTGATATCATATCACAATGGGAAAGCACAATGCACCACACTTCTGCTCTGTGCCTGAAGGAAACTTAGGCTGGGGAGGCTTTTGGAAAATACTGTCTCTCAAATATCTCCCAAATTAAATCATTAAAAAGGAACAGCAACCGTTTTCACCATTCCTTTTCAGGTGGTAATTGAATTCTGCTGTGAGGTATAATGCACCTACACTGGCACAAAAACCAGTAAAAAACCTGTACTACAACAGCTCAAAGATGAGATGTGAAAAACCACTCTTCCAGAGCAGAATGTACCCAACAAACATAGCTCTCCATCAGCACACAAGGTCTAGAACACAACCCATAAAGTGGCACAAAAGGTTTGAGGATTGTGCTGATTCTTAAGTGTCTGGATGGTAACAGACAAACAACTCACAGAAGAAAGTAAGGTTCAAATTAACAGGACCACACAGATGCACCACCTGGTGCTCTGAATAAGGTTTACTTTTGTCCCGTGTCAGGAGAAGACTTGGCCACATAAGCAGGTATCAAGGTATTAAAATGCCCCCAGAAATCTGACCTCCACACTTGGAAGTCAGAGGCTAAGCAAGGTGAGCAGTTTCCCAGCTTGGTGACTGTATCAGTGCACTTTATTTGCCTGAAAAACAAACACACCGGAGTTTTGCTTGGTGGGTTTGTGGTGGGGGGTTTGTGGTTTGGTACTTTTTGGGTTTTCTAGGGGTTTTTTTTTTTGATTGGGGTTTTTTTTGGGAACACAGCTTGCCAATAGCAATTTTCTTTTGCATGATGAGTCATTCTGTAAAAGTCTGAGACAAAATTATAAATGAGATGAAAAGTAGAAAACTGGATACGCCTCTGTTACCCTCAAGAACACTGTGATAAGGACAACTTTAGAGGTGAGGAAAACTAAAGCAGATTTGAGACCAACAATCAACTGTGACAAGAAAGATAATGAAAATTATTTAAAATGTACAGAAAGCCTTTAAGCATCTTCTCTGACCCATGTGCAAAACGGGTTGATGAGTTTTCACATCCAGAAATCCAACCCCTCCTGTACTGGTGGGAGCGACCTGCCAGAGATGAATAATGTTGAACATGAACTATTTCAGATGAAGGGATTCATTCATCCTGCTCTCAAATTGTGGCATTAAAGGAACTCAGCAGCTGGAGATGGTCTGATGCAAAAACCACAAAGATTTAGACATATCCATAAAAAAAAAAAAACAAACCAGGAAAGATGGTACCATAAAAGTGAGGATTGGAGGGGATGATGGGAGGAATCAGAAAAGCCTATCCTTGATATAGTAGATAGCAGTGGATAAAAATGGAAAGGGAGGTGGAGAGGAATGTGCTTATTGATCTGCTTTTTTACATTCAGGTATTCATACTAAAGTCACTGTTAATAGCTGTGTCTCTCACTGTTTCACTTCAGAATCAAAGACTGGCAAGAGAACTTGGTGAAGACTGAAAAGGTAATTAAACAAATTGCAGAACACACATATGACTGGGGTGGGGAGGAATCAACAGAACAGTCAGCCCTACAACTTTTGTGAAACCATGTGTATCAGAAGGGGTTTCATTTTTAAGGGAAATACCATACCTGCAAAAACCATCATTCTGTTTCTCAGTCATATAATGGGCTTGAGCACATAAAAATGGAACACTCAGTAAACAGAGGGATGTTTTCAAAGGGGTAAGAAAAACAAGACAATTTAAAGCAACTAAGCAAAAAGTTACAGCACTTAAAATGCCCTTCAGTACTAAAACTGTTTACTTTATCTGAAAACAAAATAGCATTCGGCAAATTACTCGAGTCCTTCGATGGATGCCTCTGATAATTGCCCTGTGGTCCCTGTGTGGCACAGAAAGCTGCAGACACAGCAGACTGTGCCAATTTGCAATAAGCTCATTTCTACAAAAATAGAACAAATTCCCAGTTTTTCAAGAAGGAAATGTGCTATCAGAAATATGGCTTAAAAGGATATAATGGCTCATGCTAAGAAAGCTGCATGCCCTAATGTGCTTATTTCCAGGAGTAGTGCTCTCAGACCCATGATGCAAAATTTAATTCTAGCCTCTACCTGCCTTTTTGTGGAAATGATGTGCTCTTATTTGCTTAGACCAGCTTGGCCCCATCCATTCCCCCAGTAATGTGCAGATGAGGGATATCTCAACATGGACTTACCTGGAGCAGTGCTCACACAGAACTCAAGATCCAAATATTCCTGATCTTCCAAGACAATTTTTCACCAGTGCCTAGTGAGGGTTTCACAATCATTACTTCCCCCATATACAATTTACTTGGCTGGGATCAAACAAACTGTTTGAGTGAAATGATGCAGGTTTAGCAGAATCCAATCCTTGGGTTCTCTGTTGCTCATGTTTTTCAGACAAGCCAACACCTGGAACACTAAGTTAGTCATGGGTTTAATATATTCTCTGTTAAGAATCTGCCATTTAAAAATACTTCAAATTCAGACTTCTATTTGAAATGCAATGAATTATGATTTAGCTACTGTCACATTTCAGTATCCTATTGACAGCACCATTTATGACTTCTGAGGATGTACCCCTATAGATTTTGGGACAAAGACATTGGCTCCAGTTCCAGTCAGAGCTTGGCACACCACTTCTAATTTCCCTTTCATTTATATGGAACATGCCTGACTTCTGTGAGGGATGAGTAAGTATGGGGAGCACCTGACTTGCCAAAAATTATGCAGGAAGCCTGAGATGTAATTGGGGTCTTTAAAGTTCTGAGCTATTAGCATAATGAGTGCATTGCCCTTTTACAGCAAGCTACAGGTATAGCTTCAGTGTCCCTGTAGATTTATTCCTGAATATTAGAAACAATAGAAAGGAAGGCAGAGCCAAGCTCACAAAAAGTACACGAGGCAAGAAACAGGCACAAGTGAGTTTTATGAGCAGTAGAATCCAAGGCAGTTGGACAGATTGTTCTGTATAGCACTGACAGGACAGCAGAAATTGCTGCTCTGACATACAGGTATAAACAGGATCTTTTATGTTAGATAAACGAGATTTAGAAATAAATGCTGGCATTCAGCCCTGCAGCCCCATTCACCTGCAGTGCCTGCTCACCAAGGGCTGGCAGAAATTGCCTTTAGCTGAGAGTGCAGCTCCTCTAATCTCTGAGCACGACTGACCCTCCTGGGCAGCCTTTCACTGCACGTGCTGCCTCTCATCATGGGCCACACAGAGGCTCCTGAACCCTGAATCAAGCCAGGATTGTCAAAGGGAAAGAGCTGTCACCCACACAAATCACTGTTCCACCTGCTCACCATACTCAGGGGTTCCTGCTCTGTGGGTTAATTGCACTGAATAATGTCACATAACAATTAAAAAAACCCAAACCAAACTTAGATTTCTCAAGCCATTTCAGGCATTTAACTGTTGGTAATTCCAGATTAAATTCATGGGAGCTGTGCATCTTAATCCTCTGGAGTTAACTTGGAGAATGTCAGAACAAATCAGTGAAATCAAAATGCTCTTTTTGCAAAATGGGAATAATTTTTAAAAGACCAAAGCAGTGAGAGGCTGTCAATAGCATGTTCTGCATTCCTCATGTAAGGTACATTTTTCTCCTGCAGGTAGAACCAAGCCCTTTCTCAGCAGTGGGCACCTCACTTCAAAGAGGGAAAGTTTGTCACACTCTAAAATAAGAAACAAGAAGGTTCCTTTGCCCAATTACTGCATGTAAGTGAAACTACACGTTAGCCCAGCGTGGTAGGAGCTTAGCTGGATGTCTAGAATCTCTATAGAAAAGTTCTTGTCTGAAAAAAAAAATAAAATAAAAAAGAATTTGAAAGGAAAACTGATCACTTTGCTGTCCCCTCACTTTGAAGTCACCAAGGAATAAGATGAGGACAAAGCTCACCAAGTAAAAACCTCAAGAGACACGAAGTTCTTACTCAGGCCCTGAAGAAGAGCTGGGTTAAAGAGAAAGGCAGTAATTTTGATAGCACAGTTGTCTCACAGAGGCAGAAGGTCCATTTGTGTCACAGAGCCTGGTTTCCCCCAAATGCAGGAGGACAAAACCCCTGGGGAAGAGCAGTGCTGGGCAAGAGGGGAGAGGGAAGAAGGGCAGCCCACAGAGGCAGTTCTAGACTTCACACAGACAGGCTGGGGGTTTTTTTGGGTTTTCCTGCCTAGAGGGCATGAGGTGACTCCTGAAAATCAACTGTAGTGAGTGAAAGGAGTTACTGTGTATTGGAGCAGGGAGTTCAACACAGCCTTAACTTCCAGCAGCGAAAGACCAAGGGGGAAACACTTGTCATTACTGGAACTTCTTGCAGCAGCAGAGACACACAGAGCTGCTGAACTCATGGACTCCTCAGCATCACTCTTGTCCAGCTGTTCTGGCAGCTCAGCTTTGCACCAGCACAAAGTCTGATGGAGAAGAAATGGATTGCACGGAGCTTTAATGAGATAGAGCATGAAAAGACTGCGCCATCACCTCGTGTTCACTGATAATCTCAGATGCTGGAGAAACTCCTCAGGCTGAAACACACTTACTTTAAATCAGCTTGGAGTAAACTGCACAGAGCTCTTAACACATCATAAGGTATTGGCTGTGAGATATCAAGGGAACTCCAGCAGCCACAACTCTTTTGCTCTCCCAGAAATGCACAGTGTTACTCCATTTAAGGAAAGTTGAGAAGCAGCCTAGATTAACGATGCAGAGCTAATTAAAGAGGTAAATAATTGTGGTGATGTATTCCTGAACAAAAGAGGCAAAATATAATGCAGCAGGAAATATGAAGAAATACAGAGGTTTGATTAAACTGCATTTCTAAAGGTAGGTAGGACTATAAAATGCCAAATATTATATTAATGCAGAGTAGGTTTATTAGAAAAGTAAATTATAGCTTAATATAAATCAGATTAAGGGTTTGTTTTCTGCAGCCAATACTACTGTACTTAATAGTTATAGCTTACTGTTTGAGGGGAAAAAACCTTGACCACAACTAATGAGAAGACTCCAATGTCCTACAGGGTGAGCTGTCTGGGGTGAAGAAGGCACATCAGTAGAGTTCAGGAAAGGGCTTGATCCACCTCCTGAAGCAACACACAGGTTGCTATAAAGTGTTTCAATTACTAATGGGGTTTTGAAGTAAGAATTTCCCACCCAAATTAGGGGAAGGACCAAGGGAAGGAATTAGGGGAAGGACTCTGCCCCCCTGCCCCACCCCACACAGACAAAGGCAGAGGGAAACAAAGGTCTGTGCTGCCAAGGCTCCTCTGCACACAGGTCAACAGGCTCAGCCAGCCCCTGGGAAACCAGGAAATTCATCCAGAGTACCCAGCAGTGGAACCCAAGCATGTCAGTGTGCTGGTTGGAAATTCATTAATGAAGTATTACAACAACCTTAGTTCTTAACATTACATCAACCCTAATTCAACAGCATCACCATGGTTACACTGTTATTGCATTTTAGCCTTGCAGGTGCCTTATCAAGATGTACCAACACAATCTCAGCATTCATTCTGCGTACATTCCAGACAAATAATCTAGCTGTCCTATCTACTCCATTAACATAAGGCCACAATCTCTATCCTTAATTAACACAGGCCCACAATACCACCTTCCATGTCGAAAGCAAGCTATTGTGCATCCTCTCTCCCATAGTCCAATCCCCAATACAAAACAGCAGAGCTCCTAATTAGCTGCCCATCTTAGGGAGCTGCTTCCATCAATTCACATTCCTGTATTGCTAAGAACCCTTTTTTTCCACCATCAGCAGGAACATTACAGGCATAAAAACATCCACAACACCCCAGAGAAAGAAAATTCATCAGAACTTTGTCAGAGAGGTAAAGCTGAAGACACGCTTGGAAGTTATTTTAAAGTGACTTAAATAGTTTTCAAACAACACTAACAAGGATCTGTAATCTGAACTGAGACATCACCTCTATGCATAAAGAGACCTTTAATTATGTCATCTACCAAAGATAGGACAAACTCTGACAGTCCAAGCAGACTTTTGTGGTTTGATAACTCAGTTGATTTCTTTTGTGGTTTTACACAGAAATTCACTAAAATACATAGTTTAAAATAGTCAGCATGACTAAAAAGGAGATCCTTGCAGGATTATTGGGTATCCCAATACCTTTCAGACTAACAACCCACTCCCTCCAATATTCCTGCCTTTGCATTCCTGTTTCTCTTCACTTGACATATTTCTCTGCAATGTTTCATCTCCTTGTGACTGTGAATCAGAACGTTCATTATGTGATGATTAAGTTCATAAACACTGATTCAGTCTCTCTTGCTTCATTAAGCTGGTCTGTTTTGCTCCTGATTTATTCTGTGTCTGCCTGAGACTTCACCTGCATCTCCTGCTCTCAGGCTTTTAAAGTGCTGTACAGGAGGGGTGCAGCATGTTTGAGTTATGCAGTTGAAATGGGTCCTGAATATGTTCTGTAACCTGGCTGGGATTAAACAACTACACACCCCAATTTGAGCAGAGTCCTAGAATTTCAGTGAGCTAATAAAGCTGAAATAACACAGACACACAAAATTTGATCCTAATCTTTTTATTCTCAAGAATGATGTTTATTGACTTATTCCTGGTTGGCAGTGCTGATAAAAAGGACAGGACATCCCCCTGATATGGCAACTGCAGAGCCCAGATTGGAATGTCTGTCCCCAGGGTTGCTGCTCTGCATTTGATCTGGCACAGCTGATAGCAGAATCAAGGCTTGAAATGGACAATTTTCCAGCAATAAGGAAAGGATTACAAGACAAACTACTCTATAAAGCAACAGTGGAAAAAAAAAAAAGAAAAAAAAAAGGGGGCAGGGGATAAATATTGAAACAAGAGCAATAGAAGTTCTGCTGCATTACAAGTATCAGTGAAGTAAATGCTTCCAATAAAAAGCTCGACCCAAGGAGTGTTATTTATCAGGGAACATCTGTTTGGCTGACCACTATCTGTGCTAGTGCTGCCTGACATGAATACTTATTGAAAGGAACACAGCCTGGCCTGACACCAGAAAGATGCCTGTTAGAGTGCTCGTAGGAACGAGTGAACAGATCCCTCACACCTCTGCTGGGCAGAACTCCTGGATTTTTCTAACACCAGCCCTCTTTCACCACTCCATCCCTGTGCTTCAGCCAGACACCCTTCCTAACTTCATATTTTAGGTACCTGGTAAAATTTTGGCCTAACCTGGCTCCTAATTCTTCCTTTTATCAGTTTTCATTCAGTTTCCCAGATAACTACGTAATTCCACGTAAAGCCTTTGGCAAAAACGTACCTGTACTGTTGGAAGTCACAGGATAACACTGACTGCAGAGTTTAACTGCTTAGGACTTCAGCTCTGCTACAGCCCTCAACTACTTAGACAACTGAACCCAAAACAATCACATTTGATTGTCTGACCCAAAGTTTTATTTGGCCCTAATCTAAATAGAACCACCCATTCAATTTATGTTTTTTTCTAAATACACATGTGAAAGGAACATAATTACAACTCGTGGTAATACATAACCAAAAATGAACTGGTGTGGATTTCCTCATGTCCAGTAGCAGTTGAGCTCACATTATACTGTTAAATGAATCACAGTCTTCACTGACAGTTATTTTACCAAACTTGCATTCCTGTGGACACTTATTTATCTAAATTTTGTTCAAGTTAGCCCATTAGGGCAAAAGTTATTGTGCACTGGCTCACAGTGTGAGAGCAATGTTAGCCTTACAAAGCCACCCTGAAAATTCAACTTCAACAGTATCTCTGACTTTGGCCTTAAATTCTAGGCAGCCTGACTGGGAAGGTGGTGAGTTTAAGAGAATTGTACCAGCACAGTGGATGGTTTAGAATCAAATTCCCAGGCAAGAGGGAAAATTCATAATTCTGAAGGTGACCTCTTCATGGCAGAGGACAAGGAGAGCACCACAAGAACACACCAGTGCTGAACACACCCACCACTGCTGGCAAAGGACAAACCCAGGTAGAAAGGGAACCAGCTTAAATTGGCTCAGGCACTGACCTTTCCTCCCCCACACTCAGGACTGGAGGCAGGGGAATGTCTGAGATCAGCAATTGATATGTTGGTTACAGAGGTACCCCTTGCATCAAAACTACAAGTGAGAAGTCATGTTTGACTCCAAGCTGGCACCCTCTAAAAACTGGAGTATTTTAAAAGGACCCCCCAGCTCCCAAAGTGATGCTTAAACTCAGTTATTTTGGCCTCGAGTATGTATCATTATCCTGCTTCAGCTGCTACAAAACCTTATAAATCACAGCATAAACCAACTCCACATATTTATGAACTTGTCACATATTAATTAGGTGTCTTCAGTATCATTATTTTTGCTAGTAATTTAAAAGCACAGGTGGAGGCCCAACTTGAATGAGGTTTTTATCACCTATTTACTATCATAAATTTTTGAAAGTCGTGCAAATTAACAACTGTCCCTTCTCAGGTACAAGTGAAGTTATTGTTGCTACATAGAAGCTACACAACAAACTCCTGCCTCACCAAGTAGGTGAAGCAGAGACATGGATCCTTCTGGACTGAATATCTTTTCCACTGGGCTTCATACATTCACAGGAACTAGAGGGTTTATTTACAAGCACCTCACAAGACGGTCAAAATAGCTGAGGTTTAGAGTCTATGTGGTACCCTCAGTATTTTAATTGAAACACAAAGGGGAAGAAACTCAGCCACTATAACCAAACTCAGGACTCCAACACACCTAGAAGGCTTTGGGGGAGCCTCCTACTTGCAAAACACAGCAATATGGAAAAAGGGAACAAACTTGCAAGCCTATATCCTACAAAATACTCGGGCATCAGTTGTGTTACAGCTTGGCAGCATCACCCTTGAGACCAGACTCACACACTGCTTCAGTCGTGGCAACAGTTTCACTAATTGCAGCTGAAATCAATGGGAGTGGCAGCATTCCCTTTCAGGATTAAGTCAGACAGGCTCCTTGCCTTGGCCTCGCAGCCCTGTTATCCTCAGTCTTGTGGAATTCTTTATGTCAGTTTAAAAACAATACTAAGTGCAGCAGAACGATAACACTGTTACATAAATGAGGGTACAAAGTCCAGGGCAGTACAGATCTATTCCAAGCCATCAGAACTGCTCCATCTTCTGTGGATGGTAATTTCTTTTATGTGTCCTGATGGCAGGATCAGACTATTAACTTCTGCCATCTGTGTGCAGCTTGTTCCTTATCACAGAATTTTGACTCCAGACTGTAAACCTCTGACTCAGTGGGTAATACCTGCAGGATGGTGCTGGCAGAGACACGAAATGCCTTTCCCTCTCTACATATGCAATGGGGTCAAATTGCATTGAAACCCCCAGACTCTGCCAGACTAATGACTCTCCTTTTTTAATACAGAGCAAGGCAATATTTTATGTATTTTCACTGACAGTATGTGAAGGTAATTTAAGCTTCTCCAGGGACCAGGTAAAATAATTCTCATTTCCACTTGGCACAGCTCAGCTGAGAGGGGTCCTTATGCAGCCTTCTTCCCTAAATCCTTAAGAACTGTATATCCAAGCCTCAGGTTAAGTCAAAGAGCTTTTTTTTCCCCCCTCCAAAAATACTTGTTAATCCTTGACTCTTTTATGGTGCAGCTCCTAAATCTGAGGCCTTCTAAGCTTGTAATCTCAGATTTACCAGCCTCCTGAAGGAGTATCACAACAGCCACTACAACAGATCTTACACTAACACCACTTTGAAAGCAGCAGAAAAAGTTAAAGCATCTTTTCCAGCAAGTTTCAGGCAGAGCCATTCCTTCCTTCTATCCAGATGCTTTTCTGCATTTTGGCCCCAACTAAACACATCCCACCACACCATCCAGGGACCTCTGCCAGGTTTCTTTAATGTTGAACCCTGCAGGGTGCTAAGTGGAGTCTCGAGTGTTAAAGGAATTGAAAATCGCCTGCAAAAGGACTGGTGGTGGTGAAAAAATCCCAGCTCAGTTTTGGCAGCCTGACCCACAGCCAGGAAGGTTCGTGATCATGACCCACAGCCCTGAAGTCATGGTCATTCCAGCTCCCAGCAGCCAGCGCTGTTCCCAAGGGAAGCTCCAACCAGCAGGAATCCTGCGCGTTCCCTGCCCTGTCATTCCCAGCATTCTGACCCCCTGTCTCAGGGACCACAGTGCCAGCAGGGCAGGGGAGCCAGGCTGGCACCCTCACTTCACACCTCAGAAAGCCCAGGGTGCATTAGGCTCAGCCATAAACCTGCTGTTTGTCACAGACTGGAGCAGCATGGCCGATGCTTTCCTTTAGCTTGCTGTGTTGTTTAAAATCAGAGCTCATTTCTAGCTTCTCCAAAATTAACTTTGAGGGCAGCGTGGCATTCCTAACCAGAGAGTATTTAGTGTCTCTCCCAAAATCTCCCCTGACCTCCTGGAAGGCTTTATACTTCACATTGAACTAAAAATCAATGAATTTATTTTTTTTAGATTACTACTTCAAAGGCAAGTAATACTGCAGTAACTCAGATGAGGTGGAACCAATGGGATCATTTAGAGAAGCAAAGCAAGCAGAGTTTGGCCCACAGTTAAAATTAGGCAAGGTTAATAAAACTCAGCTCTGACTTGGCCATCTATTCAGGGAGCTGTGACAATGCATCAGCTGATTCAGAGCTCAGTACTGCAGGGCTCTCTGTGTCGAGGTATATGAAGTCAGTGGGAGGTGAAAATATTTAGTAGCTCAAACATATGCAGCCTGTCAGCACTGAGCTGTGCAGGCTTCTCAGCTGGGGACTAGCAAGGACCTCCAAGATGCAGACACAACAGATTTCTCCTTGATGAGGTTGAAATTACATTCAACCTCTTCCCCTCTCTCTCCCAGGTTACACCTTTACCTGCAGCATTCCAGCAGTCAAATCTAGAGTCTGGTTTAGCCACAGTGTGGCATAGGAACTCTTCTCACTTTTGCTGTTTTGCTGTCTGGAATGACCCCAGAGGAAAAACCCAATTGCAGCAGCTGGAGGAGCCATCACTTCAATAGGAGGGACAGAGGTTGCAGTCGACTCTCCTTTACCCTCTCTCAAGTGAAGTGAGCCTCCTAATCATTTAAACAATAATTAAACCCAGGTAGAGCAATTTCCCAGGCAATTCAACCTAAGTGTCAAATTAAGTAGCCTCCTGAATGTTGTGCATATTTGTCAGGATGTCAATGATTTGTTTGAAGACAGTGTGAAATCACTTCACTTCACTGGCTGATTCCTGTGGCTTTTTCCCTCACCACTGAAATCAGCACATTCCCTTTCAGTATCTTCCATGTTACTCAAAGGTCATGCCTGTGCACTCAAAGACACCAGAAGATACTTCTAAAATCCCTAAGTCCTTTTGTAAATTTATTTTCTTCCACCATTTCCTGCTGGTTCCCTTCCAGACATGTATGGAAGTGTCAGAGCGTTTGTGGTTCATCTTCAGCCTGGTCCACGTGGACAACAACTTCACATCAGAAGACATTTGTTTCTTCCAACTTTTTCTTCTACCCACATATTGAAATTTTTTTAAGAAAATAGGGAGGGGGGGAAAAAAGAACAAGAAGAAGAAAAAACTTCTTTCTGGCTTCAACCCCTCTGAACTTTTGTGAAGCACACAGCAGGAGCAGTGGCCTACCTGAGAAAACAGTAGATCAAATTCCTCCATCTCCTTGATGAATGGCCAATAACTGGTAAGTCAAACCCAGAAACTGTGCCAGCATTAAATTAGACCTGAAGGACACTCCAGGACTTGGGTCACACCATAAATCAGGGGGGGAAAAAAAAAAAAATCATTCTTTGCTTCACTTAGATTTGGATTTACATAGGAGCCAAGCTTTACAGAGGAGCTGACCTTGTCTTCTATCAAGACAGAACATCTGCCCTCCTACCAATAGATCCAGAAGCTCAAAGCAGGAATTGATCTTCTGTAGTTTTGGGTATTATGTCAATCTGTCTGGAACAAGGGTAAAAGGTTTTCTCCTACTCCTTCTTAAAACAAACATTCTTAAATCATACAAAGAAGTTTCCAACAATTAACAGCCGGTCAGTTTTCAGCCTTGTACCTGAACTGGTGAAAAAGGCAAAGCAAACTCTGGCTAGGACTGTCAATAGGGTGGGCACAGCACAGGAAAGGAATGGAGCTCATCTCTACTTTGGCTTAGAGGGCCTGTTATTCGAAGTTGTCTTTCAGATAAAGCCTTAGCAGGCTCAAATCTAAAGCTTGTTTTATTTCTCAGCCCTCAAAGACTAGATGACCCAACCCAAAGTTTCCAAAACTTTTCACTGTTTATGAGCCTTTGATTCAAGGCACATTGACCAAATCTTCAAAACTACTAAGAGAGCTACAGCCAAAATGAAGTGGGTTTACAGAGAGATCTCACAGCTCTTCTCCTGAATTCCTGAAGGCTCCAAGCCAGACAACTCCTCGTGTGATGCAAATGGAATACGTGATAGAAGGACTTCAGAGTAGTGAACATCCTTCCATTTGTCAGATTAAGGGCATTCCCTAAGAGGATTTGCTAGATAAATTAATTCTGAGCAATCACCTCTGGGCTGCTGCAATGGGCTTAAGGAAAGATTTTTTTAATGTTTTGTCCTTTTCATAGAAATTATTTAACCAGTAGCTATTTCCCGGTATGTTGAGATCCAGTCAAACTGTCTAAAAGTTACCATGACTTCCTTATTTTATATAAGGATAATCTACAAGCTCAAAAAGCATCAGCAGACACACATGCAGATGCCCTGTGGTACATTCTGCAGTACCCCCCTTTCACAAAAGAAATAATCAAATTTTCTGTCTTCATGGAAGAGCCAGTCTGCCTCATTTTTCCCAGCTGTCATTTAGAAACACCAAAAGGGCTGAATGACAAACGTTACAAGTCCCTGACCCACCAGACTTTGACAGCGGTTTGATAATATTTTCTCTTTAATCTCACCTTCTGGCAAGAAGTGGGTACAATTTAGACTTTTGTTTCACTATTCTGATCCTGCTGCACCAGCAGCCAATCCTGCCTTGCTCTCTCTACTGCACATCCACGTGCATCAATTAGAGAGAATCAGCTCACCAGGAAAATGTATATTCAGGAATATTTCCCACCCCCCTCCTCAAGATTTCCTAAAATACCATAACTTATGCTCAACCAAAGAAGCATCTAACAAGGCAGGCTGGAACCTCCATGGAGGTGTACCAGTGTGCAGTGCTTTAGAGGCACTGGGAATATTTTCATGTCGAGAATCTCCTGATCTACCTCCTTCCCCAGGAGGTCTGAGCTCCAGTCTAACATCTCTACTGGCAGAAAACCTCAGTTTTAGTCCAACTGGGAAAAGGACATTTACACCTGGAGAGCTGTGGAAAAGAAAAAGAATGATCCTTCTGAGATTTTTCCCCTGCAGAAATGGACATCTGCAAACTACAGCAAAGACAGTCCAAGAGCTTTCTGCTCCTGTTGTCCATCCCAACCCAAAATGACATAGAACTACCTCCTGAAATGGCACATGGTGAGGGCAGAAAAAAAGCTTCTAAGAAGCCAGAACTGCTTCAGACACAGAGTTTGAATTTCTCAGGACACAAGCCTCAAAGCCTTTGATCTGCACCTTAAGTACCCCACAGATGTAACAAGAGATCTGTGCTCAGTGCAAAGTCCTAAACCAGAGTGTAACATAGACTGAATTTAGGAACCCTTGACACCAGTGCCATGGTAACCACGCTTCAAGGCAAACTAACACCACCAAATTCAGCTGAAAGGGCCAATAAAATAATAAACCAAAGAATCTTGAGTAAATCAGTCCCCAAACCTGAACTACTGAAATTAGATGCTGTACCAAGGAATGGCATTCAGGTACATCACTGGAAAGGCCCACGAGAAAAGGGGCAGAAAGCTGAGTGAGCTTGGATTAGAGGATAATAAGAAAGGCAATATTCAAAAAGGAAATTTTAATCTAAAGGGGGAAACACAATCTGTGTTTATGGCACATCTTCATGTCCTCGAGAATGCTATGTTAGTGTTTAATAAAAAAAGTATGCAGTACATGAAGACACTGTTGTATGATAAGTAGATAGAGAAAACAGCCATAATATTCTAGTTTCTATTACTGTTATTCTGGGAGGAATATTTCCACATGCAATTAACTCTGTTTGTCTCTGGTATATTGCAAACAAAGGTAAATTGAAAAAAACCAATTAAATTAAAGAACCACAAAGGACACATTCAGCGACCAATAAATAACACATAAAGTACTGCTGGAGTAGGTTGATGAGCATTGCTGGTTATCAAATGTTGAAGGGAATTCCTGGAACAACAGAGGGGAGACAGAATACTTCAATTCATTAAGGGGTTGTGGATGTGACAAGCAAGAGAGTCAGGGCAGCCTCATGGCACAGGTACTGGCTTTTTGGACAAGGGGTGTTGAGGTCAAGAATCCCACATTCCTCAGGTTATTGCAAATTCATTTCTCAGCTGAACAGCAGGGGCACAATTGCACCCTTGTCCTGCCTCCTGCACTGCAGGACAGTCTCTGCTGGATTCACAGCAGCCACCTCCATCACCACTTTGATTTCACTTCAAACAAGCATTTCTGTGTTTTCCTCACATTCTCTTTCTCATGCTAAGGAGGAAGGCCCAAAAGCTCCAACAACATGCCACTGTGTGCCTTCTTTCCTTTATTGCCATGCTGGCAAGCAGGTTTACAATAGCTGGATACAAAACACAGGTGTGATTTCATTACTTGCAGAGTTCTTCCTGAGCATTCACTGACCAAAACTTTCGGCATCAAAGCAGGCAGCAGGAAATTTGTTCCCTCCTGACTGCAAGGTGCACACTGCTCAGCATTTTCAGCCCACAGACCTTTTCAGTTTTATTTCTGTCAACAGACCAAACCCTGGTTTTAGCATGAGAATCAGGCTTAGGACACTGAGTTTCTTTCAGTCACCTTAGTCTGAAATATTTTCTTTTTGAGCATTAACAGCAAAAACTCTCAACTACATACTCAGTTAAGGCAAAACAGGAAAAAATCTGGTGGTTGCAAATCTATTCCAACAGAACAGCTTTAAAGTTCAGTAGCAGCCCAATGATGTCCATCTTTGTGGTTTCACAACAGTTCTTTTGCAGTGGTGGGGGCTGTCAAATACAAACCCCCTCTGTGTGAGCCTTTGAGTGCAGTGGTACATGCCTGGAGCTGCAGAGGTACTGCAGGCACCAATTAAATGTACACATCTGCCTTGGGGACCAAAATATTTGTGTACCAGCATCACCAGAGGCTCTCCAGATAAAGAAAAACTTGTATCTGGTCTCAGTAGCTTGTCAGACTTTACATCTTCTTACAGGTGAAACAACTGCAGAGCAACACAGTTGAATATGTTTTAAAAACACAATTATGAAGCCAACTAGCAGTGCCTCTGCCCCCTGAATGTAACCCTCGTGCCAAGTCATGTATTTACAGTAGTTTTCCTTTGTATTTTTACCTTCATAACATTATATTACTGAAACATATGGCACTGACTTGATTTGTTTGAGTTATATGTCTCAGTCATTGTAAAGACTGAAATCTACTGTGAAAATGCACTTTAAGATGTATTTTTGTTGTTATATCTGGGTAGGTTGTTGGGGGCTCTTTTTTATTTTGAATCCTGGTAAGGAGGCTGTGCAGGCAGGTAATTGCCTGTGCAACTTATTTTGGAAACCTTTATGTAATTTAGGAATAAAGAGGAGTCACAGAGCAAGGGAATATTTCAAACTGTGTGAGTGGCAAGGGCAATGGCCCTTCAGATGCTTTTGAAATGTTTTCTCCCAAATCAAAACTCCCACAGACTCCAAGAACTCCAAGATGGTCTCTAATGGGTTATGGTCAAAACACTTCTTAGCCTTCCTAAGTATTATCTGCTGTATTAATTCCTACTTACTGTTCAAATTTAGCCACATAACTGAAGTAAAAGTGTAGGCAAAGTTAATGAGAAAATCTCAAACTGAATTCTGTGGGTTTAAATGGCACGACAGCTTCAGAAGTCCAACAAGATCTCTTTCTGTAACAAACTCCAGATCCTTTTGTTATCAGAACTAGAAGTTAAAAGAAAAAAATGCAAACAGCAATAAAAGCATTTTGGCTCTTGAAAGAAAAATATACCAGCACATCACAGCCTGTTTGGGGTGCTTAACTAACAAGGGCAGAGCAAATTAATTTCTATTGACTCTGCTCAGCACTGGGTCAGCCCCACCTGTTGTATTAAGGTTATCCTGGCTTTATTTTGGGGTTGAGGCATTTCTGCAATATCTTCTTTCTCTTCAGCCAGCACAGGCTGGGTGTGTTGGAGTATTTCTACAACAAATATAATATAAGGTCATGTTTTCTGAGTCTCTTGGTTAGTTGTGAATGGTTTGTTTTCTTAAAGAGGATGCAAATAACTTCCAGAGCAAGCCTCGTTCAAAGCCTGTTGTCTTCAGCAGCCAACTCGAGCCTGATCAGATAAGCCATTTCAAGTGGGATTTAATGTGACACTGCAGTCACTTTGCTCAGTAAAATAAACAAAACTGCCTTATGGAAAACACAAGCTGTACACACAAAGAGAGAAGGAAGATCTAGTTCAGTAAGAAGGCTTAGCACCAAAGATCAGGTTGGGCTGCTCACAGCAGGAACACAGCCTTGCCAAGAAATACTCACCATGCAGTCAGGCTTTTCAGGTCCACTCGACACCACTGGCAACATAAAATACCACTGACTGACTATACCCACTCCACCCAAAACACTCTTTGCATACAACAGTCTGAAACTGTGTCACTCTCAGCCTGTTTTCCGTGGTGCCCTTTCTGTGCCAGCGTTTTATCTCTCGAGTTCTTGGGAGCAGAACGTTTCACACACGTCTATATTTGTAACATGCTTAGCTCAAGAGGCCCCCTGTCCTTTTTGGTGTACGGTATCCTCAAAATTACCCAGGAAAACATGGCATGTGAGCCACCACATGCACACAATGTGGCACTCCCTAACTCTTTCTGTGCAGAAAGAAGAAAACCAGCTACACTTACCAAGCACAGCATTTTCCCTTTCTGTGAAATACTGGTTTGGGGGGTAAAATATAATCAAAATTACTTGTTTTCTTGTATTGTTTGTTTGGTTCTTTATTGCCTTCCTGCTACTGGAGGCAGCTGACTTTTGAAAACATACAAAAATACCATATATTTAGTTTCAGCTACCAAGGTGCAAAATACTGTCTTCAATGCACAAGGAAACACCGAATAACTTTTTGTGAGTTTGAACTAATATGATGAGTAGTGGAATACTCATTCAAGTCTAAAATGTGATGCTCTGGGAGAGGGGAATATTCCAGTCAGCTTTACAATTTTTACTCTTTTTCCCAAGGTTTAAGCTCAGTTTCCCAACACAAATCCTCAGAACAGTGAATTCACCACAGCTTTTCTCAGTAGCCTAGCATTTACTTGGGGATCCTGGAAAGCTGCACACCAGTTAAGTGTTTCAGAGGCTGACAGTCACACTGACACACTGGCCCTGTGATGTCCCCTGCCTCCAGGAGGGTGAGGGCTCTGTGATCTGGCATGTGTGACTTTTACAAGCCTGGTAGGAATTCAGTCATTTTGAAGCTAACAGCAAATCCCCAGATCCTTTCATTTGCTTCCTTACCCTGGATGATCCCCAGCTTGTATAACTATATTCACCTGAAGGGACAGCCATCCCCTGCAGTTTCAGTAGGATTCTGGTTTCTCCTCCCTTTCTCTCCTGTCCTTTGCCTGCCCTCTTGCCCTGGGGATACCCTGAGGATTACCCTTTCCACAGCGTTTCAGTGACACTGGAAGAGCTCTGCTT
This sequence comes from Lophotriccus pileatus, assembly GCA_035583135.1. Classification (NCBI taxonomy): domain Eukaryota; kingdom Metazoa; phylum Chordata; class Aves; order Passeriformes; family Tyrannidae; genus Lophotriccus; species Lophotriccus pileatus. The sequence goes on from JAWWES010000042.1 coordinate 5,025,006, forward strand.
GCCAACACACGTCCCCTACAAGGCTTTACAGATGTTCCCTTTCTCACCATGCCAAGTTTTAACCTGTTCTTGCTACTAATCCTCTGCAAAGCTCTGCACCACCAATACCTCATGCAGCAGCCAACTCTTCCCCTGTGTTCCCTCCTCCTTTCCTTCACCTCTCTATCAGCATTCCTCACAAAGCATCCAGCACATGTACGTTCTCCCTTAAAATCCATTGCTTTTTATTAGCTTTCCCTTGGACATCTGACTCCACAAGGTCTATTTCTAATCTCTTACCACATCTGAAGAGCCCTCAGAACTCAGGGAAGTCACCTGTGATTGAGTGTAACTCTCACAGTTCAGGGAAAAACCCAGCTGGGCTGAAGGAGGTACCAGAAAAGGGCATTAATGTTCTTTTGATAGTGGAGTACAAGGAGGAAACTGGGCAGAGAACCTTTTTAATCTGCTAAGCAGAACTGTGCAGCCCTGGGGACCCTGTCCTGGCAGGGCTCAGAAAAGCCAAAGAAGGAATCTAGTTCAGCTGTGAAATGAGGTAATCCTGTCCTTATCACAACCTGAGATTTTCTGCTGTTTTGAGAACAATGAAAATCAGTGTGTCTAAGCCACCATACAAAGAGGGCTGCACAGAGATTATATTATTTCCATCTGTTTTCTTTTGTTTCTGCTAACAGCACTTCAGAGAACTGCTAAAGTCCTTTAAAGCCTATATAGTGACTTCAAAGGGAACCAGTTTTCCTTATGCATTTGTTTTGTTGAGGTTTTTTGTTTGGTTATATCTGTTTGTTTTTACATTTTCACCTTGTTTTCAGGGGCACCAGTAGCACAAATCCCCATGAACACCACGGTGAGGCTGAGAAGTGCTTTAGGCATCACCTAAAACAAAGGAACCACAGTTCTTTAGTAATAACAATGATATTAAACTTGCTCTGGGTTGAAGAATGTGATTCACTTACCACCACCTTCCTCCTATCAAAACAGCCCTGAGTCACCACACAGCACAAAGATATTTACAATGCATAAAGGGATTTGTTCTGTTGTTTTGCTCTTATCATCCAAATGGCAAGAAGCAGCTGAGCTCCAGGCAGGGGAAAGGTGCCCCATCAGAGCTGGGAGGTTCATGTTACTGGAGAAGCAGACATGGAAAAATTAATTTAACAGAGTAGAAAAAGAGTCAGTTTAGCAACATCAACATGCAGGGGTGAATAAACACACCCCCCTGAGGAATTAAATTGTAAGGTTTCTCATGGTTCAGGGCAAGCCTGCCTGTGGTAGATTATGGCTTTTCACAGCCCAGCTGTGCTCCTCAAAGAGAAAGGAGCTGGTGGCTCCCCATCCTCTTACACCACCTCAAACCCTGCTGCACAGGGAGGAGCACAAAGCCCTGGCCAAGGCTCCTCATAGCACAGGTGAAACAGTAATAAAGCACCACAAAGCTATCACAGCCGCAGGAGAATCAATAACAAGTTATTCTGAACAACAACTCCCAACCTGTAGTCTAGGAAACCATTTTGTTGCACGCCCATCATCCTTTCTGTCCTTTCAGCCAGCATTCACTAATTTTACACCACTGTTTGTGCACAAACACAGGATAGTCACCAGCAAACTGCTTTCCAAGAAACCTTGACGAGGTTTAAACAAGAATTATCTTCCAATTTAGGCTTGGACTGCACAGCTGAGCTGCTCCTTCCCATCATCTTAACGACTGATTTGTTGCAGCTGAAGGTTGGGGCACCTTGGCCTTCCTTCCATGGGGAGAGAACAGGAACACAACCACTCACACATCAGAGCATTTTGTAACATAGAAATGCTGTACCAGGACAGAGTTCCTCACTGAGTAGATGTACCTCTTGTAGCTTTATGAAAAAAATAGCCCTGTTACACAGGAGCCTCTTTCCCAAGTCACCCCTGGACAGCACGAGCACAAAGTGCCAGCTGAAGACGTTCATGAAAGGGGCAGAAGCACAAGAAAGAATTCTCAGGATTCTGATAAAGCACCTTTAAGAGATCTGATTGAATTTTCCCCATCAAAGGGACTCTGTCTAAAGCAGATAGCTTTTACCATCATTCTGCTGCTATAAATTAAGTCCTTTAAAAGAAGCATCTAGAATTCTTTAATATTCTGTTATCTCTAAACTGGCAGGTACAACTGAATAGGAATAATTAAAAAAAAAAATCCAAACAACTAACCAAATAACAGGAGATGCATCAGGAAATCAGTGAAGTTCAACATGCACAAACAACCCATTTTTTGAAGAATGAGGGGAGGTTGGGTGTGCCAATACGTTACTGGCTTAAAATAATTTTTGGAAGTCTCTTTAAAATCCAGGTTGGCAGCAACTATTGCTTTTAAGAGACACATCCCCCTTATAAACAAAGCCAGCTGGATTGTTTGGCTTATTTTTTATTGGAGAACCATGGGGCAGCCTGGGGTTTTTGCTCTCTGAAATCCTTCCAGGGTGCCTGGGCTCAGGTGTGCAGCCTCAGCATGAACGGATAATTCTAAACGGTGTCTTCAGGCATAGCCTTGAGCTACAGGGAGAACACCCTGCCTTGTGAGCAGCCTCTGGCACCAGGGAAAGGAGTACACAGAGCAACCTGAAATCCAGTTTCCTACTTGCTTCCTCAGCTCCCACTTCTCCTTTAATTTCCTTTTTCCCTTGGGAAAGTTTAAGTGCATCGATCTCATGAACTGAGAATCCTCTGCTAGTGAGGGGCTGAATGAGTCAGAAGACAACTGCATAGCCCCTCTTTCCTGCCACAAATCCTCACACAAGGTTCTGTCACCCAGAGAAGATAAACCCTCCCTGGCTCAGATGCTGTTGTTCCATCCCAACACGACCTTAAGTGAGGCACAAAGGCACTGCCCTGTCTGCTGGGAACAGGCAGCAGCCCTGGGGCCATAGTATCTGTTGTTGTTTAGGAACAGGTAGCTCAGGCCTATGAGCAGCTCTAGGAAACCACTTCAGAAAAATAAGACTCCTTTAAAAATGCCTCTCCTCCTTCCCTCCTAAGACACTCTCCAGTTCACTTGTTTGGTACTTAATTCAACCTGAGAGATGGCAAACGTTTTCCTCACATAGAACACAGACCTATATAATGTTATGGCCCCTCCTTTCCCAAACTATACTTTCCCCATTAGCACAGTAAAATAAAGCCCAAGATTTTGGTTAGACAAGCAAGACTCAGTGAGATCAGCCATTAACAAAACCAGCACACACTGGTGCCCACAGAGAGCTAACCTCCGTGCCCAGAAGGAACTTTCACAGCCCCACTGCACTGTTCTGCATAATCACAAGCTTCTAAAACTGCTTCACCACCCCTTTCTGCTGCAGCACCTGTAATTCCCAGGCTCTCCTCAGCTTCCCCTGCCCTCCTGCACCCCAGAGCTCAGTCAGGCAGCCCCGGCTCTTGCACTGCCTGTACCCTCTGTAATCAGGGGCATTAACTGGAACCAGCTGCTCTGTTTGCTGCCTTTATTCCCTCCCCATCACAGCTTGATCTTCAGGTTGTGATGAACTATCACCTGGCCCTTGAGCCTCCATCCTGTTACATGGCAAAGGTAACTCAGAGGCCACGGAGCATTGATCTCACTAACACAGGATCAATACTGTGCCTCTGCACTGTGCAGAATCACACCTGATGGGTTTGGTCAGGAACAGGCCAAGGGAGCACAAGATGGATAAATTCTGCTGTGGTGCAATGAAGTTTCTGTTCGGGACATTACTCATCACAAATATATTGTGTCACAGACTGACATGACAGATGATTCATCACTGTATTCTATCAGCACAATACAGCATATAAAGAAGCAGTGGCATCTGGAGGAAGATTTCACCTTATTTCCTTTAAAACCTGCAGAGCACTCTGGTTTCTCATTCACTGGATCATCACTGAGCACCTCTTTTCACACAGAGTGCTCTGATTGCACATGAGATGAAAGCCCACTTAGCAATGCAACCACAGGCAGGCCAAGACTTGGTTATTCCTTGCAGGATACATTTCTCATGGTATCTTCCTCCCTGTGCTGATACTTTATCATCTTATACATAGAATTCTACCATAAATGTAGAAGTTTCACTACTGCTTTCATGACATGGCATTTTCATGACAAAGGTTTATTTATCAACTCTGAGCTGCAAGCTGAAGAAGGAGAAAGAGGGATTAAAGAGAGAATATGTGAAAATAATCCCCTTACCCCTTCTTCTTCCTCACTGACTTGCAAACTCATGTTGGCCTCAAGTTGACCTACTCTGCATGAACCTCACAGTGTTAAAAATCACTCCAGCAGCGTGTTGGTCCATGCAGAGACCATCTGGGGGAGCTCCAGGAGCAAATGCTCTTCTTTGTATCCCACACAAACGTATCCTTTTGGCTTCACCGTCTGGGAAAAAAACATTTCAGTACCTAATGTTGATGGTTTCATGCAGATTTGAGTCTCAGAATCTGCTGGCAAACCCCAGGCTACCATCCCATTAATATTCCTTCTCTTTTTCCAGTAGTATGTTTGCTAAACTGCTACTGTCACCTACCTATGCCTCAGTTTCTCAGGTATGGGATGAGAACAGTAATAGTTCTCTAGTTCTCCTCTAGAGAATGTGCTGAGCTTTGCAGAAGCAAGCAGACACAGAAGTCTGGAAATACAAGCATTGCTGAAAGCTGGTATCTGAATATCTCATGACATATGGCTGTCTCTGAAATTAGACAACACATGTTGTGTCACCTCAGGAAATTTTGATTCACCTTCCTATACCTCCTCTATACAGTTTTCTAAGGTTTCTTTTTTGTATTGTTCTCAAATATATCAGAAATAAATGCTGTTTATTCCAAGCAAGATATAGATTCTTGAAAAAAAGAGTTTAAAACACACAGTCATTTGTGATTGTGTTTCAAAATCTTCTCTGTGAACCAGCAGACTGTACAACAGATGCAAGAACACAAGAGGATTCAACCAAGACAAGCCCACACAGAAGACATTGTCAGTGTCAAAACTTTTCTTTCCATTAAAAAGATTTAAAAAATAGGAGAACAGTAATTCCTGCAAACTACATGTGTGTTTTAAAGAGAGAAAACTTGAGGTCTTCCCAGTCTTTTTCATTTAAATGGTTGGAATGATGAAATTCTTTATGTTTGGAAAAGAAATAATCCCTAGAGCAGAGTCAGGGCATTAGGGGTAACAATATCTACATCACAGGGGCCACTCTTACATTTACTTATGGATTCATAACAAGGCTTGCTGCAGTAAGAACTGCTTTCTAATGCTGGTTTATCCTCCCTGCCAGGAGAACAGTGGTTTTGCCAGAGCACAGCTATTACACACAGAGCAAACCAGTGCTTACTCAAGTGCCAATCTTTGTTTGTAAACATGGTTGTAATCCACAACTGCCCTATAGGACTAAAATGTGGTCACTACGAATTATTCTGGAGTTCCTGGGACGAGCCAAATTATTAAGGATACACATAAATTTTTACAAGTTGTTACTGTCCTTCATTGTTCCTCTGAGAACTGCTCCATTCCTTCCAGGAACCAAACTGAAGTTACGGAGGTAAAGCAGGTTGGCAGGTATTTCACACCTAAAGAGCTCAGATTGAGGAACCAAAGGCAAATTCAGGTAAGAATGAGGTGCTTTTGGTATGTCATCGTGTACAGAACTGGACTTTCTGGCCCTCTTGTCACCCTCTGGCAGTTTCCTCATTTGTAGAAGGTGTTTTACAAGCATTTTGTAACAAGGAATGACACTTTTGCACCGATGGAGTGAAAAGGGGTCTATGTCTTTTCAGCTCCCACAGTATTTCTACAAGCAGTCTCTGTACGTGGGTGACCAGGGTTAACTTCAACATTACAAGCTTGGGTAGCTGTAAACTTTGTAGATATTGCACTGGAATGGAGCAAAACACTCAAACCCCCCTCAAACCTCACATCTTACAGGGAATATATTCACATACAGGCACATGTGTGATTGCATGATCCACGACAAGCTAAATGACATTCCACAAACACAGCACTGCAACAAGTGACTTGTCTGTCTGCTCCTTCATCTTCCACCCCAAAGGACAACCTGCATCTTTTCCATATGGTCATGAGACTTTTCACAGCAAACTGAGTGTTAGATCAGATTAGTGTTAGTGGCATAAAACGTGTGTGTGCTGGGTAAGTTTGATGCTGCTGGGCTGTTCCTGTTCGTGGCCAGAGCAGGTACTTCAGTTTAGCAAACATGCTAACCTGGAGTTCCACTTTCTCCTCTGAACACCAGCCAGCGTTTGTGAGGATTCATTTTGATCATCAGATGATGTTTCTCCCTAAAAATCAGGGTCTGCTTTCAAAAAGTATATGGATATGCCCATTTTGGGAATGTTTAGTGTGTAAAAACTAAATAAAGGATCTACATTCATTTCACGTGGGTCTTGAAATTAAATGTCAGGAATACCCAAGAGAACAATGTTAATGAACAGTTTTAGCCCACAGCACCCACTATCTGCCATTCCTATTAAACACAGAAGAAAGGTTGGTATAAATGTAGATATTTAAGAAAAAGGGAAGATTTTCTGTGCATATTCATGAGGTATTAACATCAGCACCATTTCCATTCTGCCCAGCGAGTTCAGTGATAAATAGGCATAAAACATGGTTGAATGTGGCTGCAGAAATAAAGATGTTCTGGTAGCTGGCCAGCACTCCAATTGATTTTACATGCTTGGCTTTCCTCTTTCACTGTTCAGTTCTACCTCAGGTTATGAATTTTCAGAAGCAAACATGAGCAATTCACTGTAAATATACAATTGCTACTTGGGCTGCTGTATCACTGCTCTTAGTTTTCTTTTCACAGGTTGCTTAAATCAATAAAATATACACTTGAAAAACTCTACAATATCTTTTCCTGCAGTTTTCTTGGCCATTGAAAACCTTTCCATAATTTCACCCTCTCCTTTACTGTAAAATATATCGGAGAAATCTTTAATATCTTAAGGACTATGACTGTCTGTATGATAAAAAATCAATTCATTATTATTTTTGATCAATAAAAGGGGTGAATTCACTACTTTTATTACTGATGTATGTAAATATTAATTTTTTCATACATTTTCAAATATTATATAATTTAGCTCAAAACCTGAATAAATCATATTATTCATTAGATGCTATTTTAAAGTCATCCAGACAAGCAGCAGAATCACATGATACCAAACAGCCTAATACACAACCACACATGGAGAAAACCACTTACAAATGCATAACCAAACTGCAATTCCTTAGCTGAAACCTATTTAGCAAAAAGAGGCTGCAAGAGACAAATATATTTGCAGAAAAGTTGTTTTATTCACTAGGGAGCAATGATTCATTAGAGTAGAAAATGCAAGTGCCAGAAGCAGGACATGGAGTTATTTCTGCTGGAATACCTGTTGGCCACACTGCAACCACTTCAGCAACCTGTGGCTCTTCTCCTCCTCCCACCTAGAGCAAGTTACATCCACTACATGGAGTCCTCACTTGGGGCCACTGGATGCTGCCAAAATGTATGTAAAAATTACCATAAAGTGAAAAACCATAAAAAGTAATTGTCTCACTGTTCAGTGGTTCACAATATTCATCTATAACAGTATAATTAACATATCTTTTACAGTTTCTCTTAAAATAAATTCTGAATCATAACACCAGCGATTAGTTTTTTTTTTTTTCTGAGCAGGGTGTGTGGATGTGGCCTGTTTTGGATGTGTTACCCAGCTCAGACAGCCAAGGTGTCCCAGCTCCTGCCTGCACTTTGCAGTGGAAATGCTCTGTTGTTGCCCAGAAGGAAAGGGCAGGTAATTAAATCTCTCTGCATTGCAGTTCATCTCTTGTATGATGTCCTGTCGCTGGCCCCTGGCCTGATTTATCTGGATTTGTAAGTCTGGCAGGGTGGGGACAATCTCTTGATCTGTGCCCATGCCAG